>BMAW01118818.1:340299-376372 GCA_019974015.1 Nephila pilipes
GTATATATGTTATACAGTGTATTTTTCGTATATATGTTATACAGTGTATTTAGAACTCCCTTATCCTCTTTTGGTATTTTACTATGTGTTAAATCGCCCTTCTTTAACGAGATTTCAATTATAGCTTTGTCATTTAGGAACAAAGTTTATGCCCTGAAGAAGGTCTTAATGAGCTTATTTTATACGCCTAAATTATTTAATATAACACAAGAGCTTAAAAAATCTCTATCATGAATCTTAGCATGCTAAAGTTATTAATGCATTTAAAATCATTAAGTTCCAGCAAGTAAAATATTCTTCTTAAAAACCAATTTATATTATTTGGATATAGGAAAGAAAATTCTACGAAGGTATTTTCTATGAAAGAGTTTAATTTGAATTAATACGTTTACTACCTTTAAATGAAAACTGTACGTAATTTTAATATTGGTATTTTTTTATTCTAAGCATGTAATAGCCATAATAGTGTCTTATGTTATTTTGGGGATTCTGATTTTCTAGAGAATAAATGATTTTTTTTTATTCTAGATTTTCAAGAAAAAAACTTTATTTGTATTAGTGGAACTTTATTCATACTTATAGCTATATTTTAAAAAATACTGCATATACTTATCTTACTCCAATTTTAATGCAACTATTATTAAGTAAATTTTAAGGTAAAACCTTTAAACAGTAGTTTTTCTGACCTAAGCACTGATTCAAATGTATTCAACCATGATTAAAATAAAAACTATAAATATTATCATATATTTGCATCAGCTTACCTGTTATACGTAGAATATTTTATGCAAAGCCTTTACAACATTAAAAATGGCTGTTTTTCTGCAGCATTTTGCATCACTTTTTTCTTACGGTTTATTTTTATTCAAATGCTGTTTTAAATTAACAAAGGTTGTGCGTTTTTATTTCCTTCGTATTCCCCCCATGGACTTTCCAAATTTTATATATGTGAATACGTTTGCGGTATAAAAATAAAATATTTTCCCTATATTGAAATATAAATTGAGAGCTATAAAAATAATTGCACAAGAGTGTCAGTAGATTCAGTAGATACCAAAAGACGCCAAATAAATATTTTTTTTTCGTTATCATACATATTGACAGAACTCCCTTACCTTTTTTCAAGCTTTTACTGCTCCAAAGTAAATATTTTCATCTACAATCCAAGTAAATTGAAAATAAAATCTGATCATACTTCCTTCTATAATTTTAACTGGAAAAATGACATGATATTTTCCACGTTGAGTTATGCGTAATTTATTGATAAAACTTTATCTTTTACTTTCTTGAATTAAGGCTTCTACTATCCTAATGATCAAAACTGGTTTCCCCATTTCATCTCTTTAACTGTACTATCTGTTCGAAATTTTTTTTTCACCTAGCTTTAAATGTCTAACTGATTGATGCGAGACTTAAATATGGTCTGGGAAAGAACTTTGGCTCTTTTTTGAGAAAGCTGTACATATATATGTCTATCGAGGGATTTCTGAAATAACTTTTTCATTCCTATACAATTCTCTCTTTATGTTTGAGTAGGTTGTATTACAAAATAATAAAAAAATAGTAGGTGGATGCATAGTATCTAGGGAGAAGAGTCCTATGAATAATAATTAAGTAAATTCTACGTCTGTAATATTCTCTACTAAAAATTGTTCTTGTATATATGTCTTTGAAGAATATTTGAGAAATATGGAAATATGAATTTATTTATAACCTTAAAGTCTAATATTCTTGTGATACTATTTATTAACTTCAACTATTTTTATAATCTACAGCAATGATAAAAATATATTAATGTTTTGATTGTTATATTTTGATTAAATAAAAAATAGATAGTTATAAGATTTGTGAACGTAAGAAAAAAATTCGTTAAATGTTGAAGAACATTTGAGCAAGAATTTCATTTTCCTAACGCAATTTTTAGAGGAAACCTGTGGTAACATACCTACTTTTTATTTCAGATACTTACCCAACATAGCATTTTTCATATAATGCAGTTATACAAAATAATACAATAAAAGAAGTTACTCAAACTAATTAACAAATCATTCAAAATTTCACAAGTATTTTCTTAGGGTTTTTTTTCCCCCTCTAAATTTATAAAGTCATTTCTCAGTCTTTATTTAATATTCGTCAAACATATCTAGATATAAAATGGATCTTGAAACTCCAAGACATGCTATAAGTTATTAGTTTTATTCATTTTTACGTAAGAAAAAAACATAAGAATTTCTTGTCTTTCATAGTATATATGTATGTCATGCAAGAAGGTTTGGAAAGTTTTCAATTCGACATGATTATCTGAGGAATAATGAATCAAATTTTTAATGAATTTTGCTTTTGACTTTGAGAAAAAATTAACTTTAGTTGGAAGAAACAAATACTATGTTACATACAGAACTATGACAAAAAATTTATTTTAATTACGTTTAAATATTTTACTTAGTTTTAATAATTGTATTTATGTAACAAATTTAATTACTTTTTTAAGTTTAAAGATTTTTTTTAATAAACGCACAATCGCCTTAACTATGATGAAGAATTTATGTTAATGGAGAATTACATATATCTTTCCTCGAGATGATTGTAACTCAAATACTGATGTACATTCATTTGAAGAAATTTTAATTGAAACAAAGGATGTAAATGTTACAATTTACAGGCATATTTTCATACATGACTCTTGATTATATACATACTTATATACCAAAACTTTTAGTGATATATATTATTATTATTTTTAAAAACATAGTTATCTTGCATTCATTTAAAATATTTGAACAAAACATTTGTATGTAATATTATTTATTAGTAAGAACTTTTAATTTTTTTTGTAAAAATATACACCAAATTAAATTTCAAATAAATTGTATTCTATCATATAACTTTAAAAATATTGATAAGAAGAAAACTACAAATTTATTAGTTACGAAAAGTCTAACAAATATTGCTTTATAATATATCCAATTACAGTTTTTTTCATTTCAAAGGGATATTAATTATAACTATCTACCGTAAAATTATTTTTAAGTTACTGAAAAAAAAGTGTTTTGTTTAAATACTTTCTAACAAACTAGAGAAAGAAAATGAATTATAGGAAAGAGCAACCAAAAGTTCGAATCATTACCAATACAAATGAAAGCTGTTTCTCTCTTGATTATATTGATTTTTGAAACGCTATTATTATCAAAAATAATAAATGCTTCATGATCATTTGCAAGCGTTACAAGAAAAGTAATATATAAGATGAGTATTAATGTTAAGAACTTATTACTAATGAGGTCAAGATGGTGAAGTTCATGAATCATAATAGCTCTTTGGGAGTCCCATGATTAGAGTCAAAAAATGTAGCATGGGTCATTAATAATAACACAAGGAAATTATGATGCGTAATTATAGTTGATATATGAATATTCATTAAATATGGTACAATCATTTCTGAACTTATGAAAATGTACTTCATTAATGCATATTTAAATTAATTGCTTAGGGGACCGAAATATAAAACACAGCAAAAGTTATCCACATTTGTAAAAACAATTTTTATGTAAAGAAAGAATGATTAAAATAAGTAACTAACAAAAGCAAAAGAATCCAATTCGTCTTTTATTTCAAAAAGTCAAAATAAATTACAGTCTTTCATACATATTTTTAATGTTTGATATACTTTTTTCATTATGAATCACTTTTTTGGCTTATATTTTATTGGAAAAATACAATGTATTAATAATTTTACTTTCAGAAATAATAAAAAAACTTCATATTTCGAACATTTTTGTGAAAACATTTTTGAAATTTATAAACAACGAATATGAAGAAAATTAAAATAAATTAAAATCTCAGTAACCAGTGTATTTAATTTGTTTATTTGTTTTATATTGTCCTTACATCATTTCATCTTAGTGAGGTATCATTAACGGACATTTTAATTTTGTGTAATAATCATGCGACAGAATTGAGCTTAAACCTCACTCACCTTACTTCCACACTAAGCGATATGTTGACACTGAGATCCAGATGTTTCATATACAATAGTTTCCATGATAATGTACGATAGTTCATTGTGAATAGATTCGTACAATATTGACCAGTACGAGTAGACACACACTTGTTTTAATGGGAAACCCGCTGCCTCGAATAATTTCAGTAATATATTTCTTGTTAAACATAATTGCTGAAATGTCATTAAATGTTTTCTGCAAAACTATTTATCGCATTTCCAATTGTTTATTGAATTCATTAAATGCTTTTTTATTTTAATCTTTCTATTTTTAAATTAACATACTTCTTATTCAGTTATATTTACGCAATTCCAGATATTTAATCACTTTTTTTCATATTATGAAGAAAAGTTCAGCAATGAAACTTAATAATAATGTCATGAAAGATAAAAACAATATTACTTTCAAAATGTACTTCTGAAATTTACTAATAGTAGGAATGATTCTGATATTACACTTTCTATATTCCAACAAATATTTATTACATCATATCAGTTGGGGTTTAAATTTTCTATAAATTAATGTTGCGTATTTGATTTATTAGAAATTATTTCATTCCAATAATTTCCAAGTTCATATTGCTTCATTGAGATAATCCTTTATGGATTTACGCGTGGGCATGGTTTTTCGTTTCATGAAAAATAAAAATATTTGAAATCAAAATAAAATTCAGTTATGGAGAAAAAAGTTATAACCTTCAAATGTGCCATTTATCCAAGTATTTAATGAAGTAAAATAATGTTGCGTCAGTGTTCAATGAATACTCCTTATGGTACTGTAAGAAAAAGGAATACAAAACGTTCTCCATTACATTGATGGACATGAACTCTTTGCCAGAGATTTATAACAAAGCCGAATCAGTTAACCAAACTAAAAACAAGATTAGAACAGAAAAAGGTTAAAAGACAATAAACTAAGAGAAAGAGTAAATAGATTTAAGAGGAAAGTGAAAGAAAAAAAGGTTAGAATATATATATACATGGTGAATTGTTATTATACTCATCTGAAATAAATTTGACTTTAAATGGAGCTCGGTATTTTATATTACTGAAAAAACTTGGATATACTTTCCAATCGAAAATAAATGAGAAAATATTAGAAACTTTCAAATTTTAATGTAAGAGAAAATGTTTTTTCTGTTGTTTGCATATAACTTAAGGAAATTGAATTTACATTTATAATATGCCTTTTAAATAAGCTTAAAATTTCAATTTTATGTTTACGCTTAATTGTTTTATTTCAAAAAGCATATAGGATTAGATTATTTATTTATAGAAGTATTTTTCATTCATTCCATGTGCAAGATATGAACAGAAGAAAATAGCAACTTATATAAGTATGATGTGCATAAAAACAAATTAGATTATACGTTTCCTTATAAAAATTCAGAGAAAAATTCTGATTTAAATTATTACTTTATTTAATTAAAAATAATTAATTAATTATTCATTATGAAATATTTAAAAGTATGAGTATGTATTCAGAGACTGAAAGTTATAACTCATTGTTATTTTTTATATCTTTATATTAAGGTTTATAAAATATAGTTAATATGTTTTATACATATATTAATAATTAATACATTGCTTTCTCGACATAATTAGATTCGCAAAATGATATTGTTTGAATGACAAAATACAATTTTGTGACAATATTAGCCAAATTGTAATGGTTGCCGGCTCACTGGTGCCAATTTTTTTTTTTAATCGGGCTCGAACTTGATGCCATCAAAGTCCACCAATCGTGATTTGGGGCTGATGTCCGTTAAATCTGTCGAGGTTCTGATTTCTCGATATAGTGTGGAAGTTTGCAAAGAAAAATATAGCTCAAGCTTCACCACTTGACCAATACTTAAGATTATAAGGTCCATCAATTGTAGCTCTAGTGTTGAATATTTGTTCAAAGTTAATAATAATGCAAACCAAAAAAAGTTTTATCTTGTTCCTAAAATTAAATTTAAGTATACTCTTGTGCAACATTTAGCTCTAGGAAACGTATGTAAAAACAAATGATTCTAAGTATTTTCATTTAAATTTATATTCTTATTGACACGTGGAAGAGTTTCAGCCATGATTAATTAAAAAAAATGAATTATTTAAAAAATAAATATGATAAGCAATATTCTTATGCAAGAAAAACATTTAGCTGATTCCTCAATTTTTGTTTCTATATCAACCTATTACACTACACGAATAATTTAGACACCATACAGAAATCTCTTGTTTGGAATTTAATGCTCAAAATTTATTCGTAACGTACGGGAAATTCTTGCTATATTTTTGCTTTCGTCCTGTCATTGCATTCTTTTCTTCTTGTATGTGCAGTTTCTTGGAAATTGTCATTTTTAATGCAACAAATACACGTATTATTCTTGTGAAATATTTGCTCAGATGCTATGTGTGTGTCTGTGCAGAGAACAGTAAAATACAATGGAAGACATTTTAAATATTTCTTTCGAGGTTGGTATTCAGCGAAATTTTCATTTATAAAGTTGAGTTAATAACATTTATTCAGAATATTTTATTAACACCCGTACATCACATAAATTCTATGCATTTTCTTGAGATCAGGGAAATTGAATTCATTACTTTTACCATACATTAAGTCAAAAAATATTTCTCGTTTAATAATTTGATTCAATACTTTTCTAACATTGATATTTTTAAAGTATATATTAGAAATGTGTGACAGGTTCTAAGATGGGTTAGGAAATTTCAAGAAATGGTGTACAAGTATAATTATATTGTATCAGACATATTTTAATAGTTAGTTTCTGAGAAAGTTTTCAATGAAATTATTAAACCTATGTTCATATTTCCAGTAAAATATTAAATGATTTTCTGAATGGCTTTTCTGAGAGCGATTCTATATTGTAACATTCAATTAAATTATATGAATTTTAAGCAAAAATTATTTTTATGCAAATAATACGTAAGGAATTTATGATCTTTATTAATGAAATAGATACTTATTTTCATCAGGTATTTAAATCATTTTCGTGACACTATTCTACTATAATTTAATACATATTATTAAATGATAAAAATACTAACAGTTAGTAATTGGTGAGGAATATAAATTTCTTGCAATATATGAAAGATATATAAAAAAAATCTAAAGCTTGCAGAGTGTAGAGAATTTCCGAATATGCTCACCTTCAATGTATGAGGTCAAATGTTGAAATGCTAACTTTATTTTTCAATAAAGGGTTGGAATTCAAGTCAAATTACAAAAGGAAGTTATTTTAAGTTTAATTTCGATTGAAGATATGTATTTTGTTCATATTTATTCATTTATTGTAACTGTAACATATTACACTAATCCATCACAGAGATTTATCATCTCACAATACGTGTATAACCAAGCAAAACAGCGTTGAAGAAAATTTAAATTGATTTGATTCACTAATGGCCCATCTTTATGTATCCAATTAACTTAGTCGTTTGATCACTTGTCCTAGGAAGCTTTTTTTTTTATTAAGTCTAATAAGTCTGAAATAAGTCTACCCCCACTTCCTCACTTAATCATCTGAGTATTTGACAGGTAAATATGAAGTCGAGGAAGTTATAACACGTACACTCCCCTAAAATTCGTCCACAAATGAGATGGTATTTTATGCTACAATTTACGTTAGAATAATGTGTCAAACATATTTTCTAACAACAAAACTATTTACTACCAATAAAGTTTTGGTTAATTAGAACGAATTATTTCGATCAATTGTGAAATATATTGATAAATAAGAACATAAGATGCACTTATCATCCATGATTTGTAACGTACAGCATCCAGTACTCATATTAATTTACTCTTGTAACAATATCTTAGTAAACGATACTTTAACAACAGTTTCTATAAATAAAAGTTAATTTTGTAGTATATTCATCAGACGTTATCTCTTTCATTTCATCGTAATCACTGAAAAGGAAGATTTTTAAAGGACGAAAGTGACTGGTTCTGTTTTTGAGGCAGTTTAAACAATTATAATCAAAACTGGTAAACGTATATAAACTTAATATTAACGTAAATAAATTTAAGTGAAATTAGATAGAATTTCTCACAATAAAAAAGCAAGCAAATTACTCTTGAAAATTGTTTGTTTTCATCAATCACGGTTTTCCACGGGGTTTCCCGTTGGTTGGACAATCACGGTGTTTAGAAATATTTCTTTCAAGATTCTTGAATTTATTCTATGCTAAATGTCAAACATGGATGTCTTAAGAAATCATTAATTTATGTTATTTATTTTCGTTTCCTCGGTTTTATTTTGATTTTTTTTATTGCATCAATTTCAGTTATGATAATTCAGAGGCCTCTGTAGTCAAGGTCGCGTCTGGTGGTTTTCTTCGAGTTAGAGATTTTAGCATTGATGTAGCTGAAGATTCTCCGTGTAGCCGAGGATGATGCACATTAAATCTGACGTGGATGAAAGTTATCCCGTTGGTAAGGTGTGGAAGTCAGGCGACGGGAGTACCATTCCAGGTATTGTCCTCATCACTTGAGTTCAAAATTATGAGGTCCATGACCATTAGCCCTCGTGTTGCTTCTAGTGTGATGTTAATAAAACCAAGCCAAACATAAATAATATACACAGTTATCATAATTTAGTGCTTCTAATTTATGCTTCCATTTATAAACACTTGGTAAAGCTATTCAGTAATCGCATAAAAAACATATTTATTGAGCTAAGAATAATGTTCTTCACTACACTAAGCCAGTTACTTCTTCAGAACTCTTCTTATATATATATATATATATATATATATATATATATATATATATATATATATATATACTGCTGTCATTAAAATTGCAATGCAACGAAAGATGATCTGACGAACGTCAAATTCACATGAAAATAAGAAGATATTAGGATATGCAAATGATTAATATTTCAGTGTATTTAGACGACGCAGAAGGGGACAAACGAAATCACGCCATACCGCGAATAAGAAAAAATGCTTACCAACAAGTATCCGAATTCAATAGTGGCAGAATCGTTGCCTATCGAGAGTGTGGTTTATGGTGCCGGGATGTCATTCAATGCACTGGTCGAAATGTAACATCTCTCATGGTAATATGGAATCAATAGGTTGCCGAGGGTCATACTGAAATGTATGCAGGATATTCACACCTTCCCATGACTAACGCCTAAGAGGACAAACATATTGAGAGATTGGCCCTGCAAAATAACTTTTCGTATGTTAAGACGACGTTAATAGCATTATACAGCCTGCACGGTGACTATTACTTCGGCTTTCCTTGAACAATGCGGCTTAGAGAGAAAAGACAAGATTCTGGTGCACCTGACGACATACCTGGAAAGAGGAGCGGCACAATGTAGTTTTCTTAGACGAGTCCTGTTTCTGCTTGCAGTATAATGATGACCTTATAAGTGTGTGGAAGCTTCGAAGAGTCCGCTCATTGCCAGCTTGCTCTCTATATTGACATAGGAGCCTTACACCTAGTATGATGGTTTAGGCAGCCATTTGGTACACGACACGCACATCACTAGTTCGGATGGACAGTAATTTGAATGCAGATTGGAAAATTTTAACATTTTCCGTGTATACAACACTTCGGTTGAAAAGAGTGGCATACACTTGCTTATCTCTAAAGACTGCCAAAAACCATCTTCTAACAAGATAATGAAAGATAACATGTTGTCTATCACCTACTGACCATCCTCGTTATATACATATGCATATGTGTATGTGTGTGTATTTAAAAAAGTAACTTGAAATATTATGAGATCTTCATTATGCATTTAATTAAATGGATTTTCAAAATCGTAACAACGGTTTGACAACATATTTTTATTATTTACATACTTAACAATATAATACCTAATTAAGGATAGTTATTAAAATTATCAGTTAAATATTATTATATTTTAGCAGCTTTGTTATATAAGTGATATATTCATATTGTGAAATTTAGCATTAAGGAATATGAATAAATCTTATATACCCTTTTTTTAATAAACCTATTATAAATTTCAATATCGATATTAGTAATTTAAATAAAATAACTACTATTTAAAGAATATTCTTTCATCATAAAGAATATTCTTTCATTTTAAAGAATATTCAAGAATAGTTTGCAATTAATAGTATTATTGTAAGTGTCTTTATAAAACTAGTATATAATAAATTTTATTTGAAGGTTTTATTGAATCTTTTTCAAGCCTTTTGTAACCAATGCTCTCATTAGGCTCCAAATACAATTATTTAATTGATTTTCTAATATAGAATGTCTTTTCAATTAGTACTTCATTTATATATATATATATATATATATATATATATATACATAAACACATATATATACAAGTATATATTTTATGTAAAAGAAGTAAGAAATAAAAAATTAATGAGGTGGATTTTTTTTAATTACAAAGAGAATGCAAAATATTATAAAATATCAAAAAAGTTTTTTTTTTTTAATTGCTGAAGAACCAGTTATAGAGAGAAAAAATCCCACAACAAAAAATTTAGAAAAATTTTAAGTGCTATAAAGAATATGGACAAAGAAGCAATAAAAAATTTTCAAACCACAAAATTAAGAACTTCCAAGGCAAAAATAACTACGAAAACAAAAAAAAAGCAATCAAAAAGGAAAAAAAAATGTATTTTTTATAAATTCAGAAACAGACCTTTGACAGATTTGCAATTGTTTTATAACTTATTTAATTACCGATAAATCCGCAAATTTGTACTTTTGTGGCGTTAGGCTATTCACGGGTTCCTCTTCACTAATCTTGGGGACTTCAATTAAAATTGATTGCACTAACTAGTAATTTCTCCACAACCAAAATGAAACGTGATTAGTTAAAATAGGAGCAAGTACAAATAAAATGAAGTGTTGTAGATAGGAAAGTATCAAAACAAAGAGAGATTCACTCGATAGAGGTTGAATGTCACTAGCGTGATAATATGCCTTATGCTAGATCAAAAGTGGCTACGGGGGAGAGCGATCTTGACAAAGCCAAGAATGAAGCAACTTCAACCGGGAAAGTTGTGGTAAGATAACCTTACTTCGGTATTAGTGAGACGGGCGAATATATCTAGGGAGTTACTTTGGAGAGTCAATGTTAATTTGTCATTATAGGACAAGTCGGTGGAATTAATATTGTGCATTAGATTTGTCTAGCGTTTTCTTGTGTAAGTTACTGACTTCTTAGAGTTGATACATTTGATTTAGTAATGGCACAAGAGGAGAATAGGAATACAGTTCAGTCACACTTTAACCAGAAGCTCAAAGCTTAAACATGAAGTGTACATGAATACTCTCTAACAGTGAGAAAGTGTACTAATGACAAAATAAATTTAAGAAATTTTAAGCGAAAACAATTAAATTAAAAAAGAGAAATAAAGAGAAAATATTTTTTTTTTAAAAAAAATGAAATTTATAATTAATACTTTTAAAATTAATCTCAATAAATTTTGAAAAAAAAATTTGTTTGCTCCAATTTTCTTAAACTTATCCAGTTACATTTAAATATCCCTTGTATTAGCTACAAATCTAATGTTACTTAAAATAGGGTTATAAATTATGTCCTAACGAATATTCAAGCTTAATAAACTCTTTCATAAGGGTACTTGATGTATGAAAAAAAGAAAAAGAAATATGTCTCTCATTTTATATCAATGTAAATTTAATTATCTTCTTTTAAAAAAATATTTACGTTAAAAAAATAATAAATATGTCTTCATTTACATTAACATTAATTTTGCAATTAATTTAATTTTTCTGGTTAAAAAATTGAAAAAAAGCTTACTAAATATATTATTCTGAATTTGAAAGAAAATATCATCGTGATTATATCGAAACAACAAAAGACTAATACAGAAAGAAAAAAAAAAAACATCTTTTAAAATTTTAAATATATATTGGCTAAACATCTACTGGCCATCCACCTTATTGTATATATTTAAACTCTTTATATATCTTGTTATTAACTGCATATATATCTTGTTATTAACTGCATATATATCTTTCTTTTAAGAGGCAAGCACTAATAGTTAATTGAATTTTTCCTGCATTATTATATTAAATAAATCTCATATAAATATCTTTTAGAGCTTTCATATGATTTTGTGCGGGAATAGAATTGAACCGATTTTCAATTTCAGAGTTATGAAAAACAAAAACCTGTTTTTTTATCAATATATATTTGATTATATATGTATTATTTGTAATAATAACAGTCCTCTTCGTGTTATTTGTAAAATTTTGTAAAAAAATTTAGGTAATTTTTTATGCATAGAACAAAATTGCGGTACGTAAACCTCACGAAATCTAAAATCTACGACAATTAGCACTAAGCGTTTATTTTACGCTGCTCTGATTTACTTTTCAATGATAGAATCCCGGCCACATATTGCAATCCTTGCAATAAATTGTCCTTAAATTTGCTAAAATCTTTCATAGGAAAATAGATTGCTTTATCTCTTAAACAAAAAACCCTTTTGAAATCTCTTGGGAAGATGCTCGAAAACATCCCAGAAGGTTTGTAGATTTATTCTAAGAGTTTGAAACAATTTGGCAAGAAATCTTAAAAGATGCCATCCGGGAATTGTACGCATCAAATGCCGTGTAGAGTTACAGCTTCCATCCAGACCAGAGGAGTCACCAATACCTCACTGGCTTCCTCACTTTATAACAACGAACTCTAGAAAAAATAGTTAGTTTTAGGACAAAAAGAAACTCATTGATCACACACACACATTCATTTCTTCACAACTACCAACACAAAAACTAAGAATTAGCACGTTTATTTTTATTTTGAAATAAATATAACGCTGTTCTTTTCATTGTTCCCTTTCTTCATATTTTACTTTTTTTTGTACTTTTATTATTTTTTATATCCTTGTATTTTTCCATACTTACGATGTATTCTTAAATTGATGTAAACGTTAAAAAGTTACTAAATGTTTATGTTTTGATACAGCTTAATTGGATCTTAAGTAAATGTAATTATATGTAAAAATACTTTAAATAAATATAATTGTATATATGTGTGTGTTTGTGTGTGTGTGTGTAATAAATGCTCCTTAGTAAAGATTTTAAATTAATATTAAAGTAAAATAATCAAAAAAATATAATTATTTGTTTTAAATAAATATACTTTATTAAAGAATTACAGTTAGAAAACCTGGAAAATCAAGTTACATTGTAAAATTTTAGTACAAATATTTTAACTTTTTTCTGTGAATTTACTTTTATAAAATATGTTATGCTATGCAATACATTATTCTGGTCACTCATTGATGAATGATATAATTAATGTTTTATGTTCTTATTTAATGACTTAATTTTATTACATGGGTATGTGTATGAGTATACTCCAGATATTCGAAAGTAAAATAAGCATTATAATCAGTTTTATTAAAAATACAATCACCAAATGAATTAATATTTACTCATTAAAGAAATTGCATTAAGAAAAAAATATATCATTTCAAAACATCTAATTAACATATACCAGCTAATAAGTCTTATGTAAATATTTAATATTTCAAGCCTATTCATTTTAATGTCTTATAAGTTCCTTTTAATATGTTTAACACATTATTAGTTTGTTTGTTTTTTGTTCAATATTTATATGAAAACATTTTGTTATGCTTTGCTTATTTGATAAAAGTAGTACATATTTACATTTAGCATCCATTTACTTATTATTATAAATTTCTAACAACTTTTTTATTATTTTTAATTCACATACTTTTTAAATTTGCTTACAAAGCTTTCTTAAATGTTATATTTCTAATAATCGTGTATCAATTATAATATTTTTCTTGAAAGTCTACAAATTAATTATTCACCAATTTCAGACATTCTATTTAGCAAATCAAATTATCAAAGGCTTAATAAATTCAGAAATAATATTATTATTGATAATTATCTTATATCATCCTTTCCGTAATGGTATAGTAACCTTTTTTTAAATATTTATAAAATATTCATTAATTGTAAAAAAATATAAAGGTTATTATTAGTAAAGCGGCTTCTGAATATTATTATTTAATCATTGTTGTATTTCTGAACAGCAAATAAAATAAAAGTGAGTGAAGTCTTATCAATAGAAACTTACATGTTGTGAAATAAATAAGCTAATGGTAATTTTTTTTCAAATTACCTGAAGTTTAGGATGTACTACATTGTATAGATAGCTATCGTTTTTGACATAAATAATTAGCTTCTAATATAAATATTTTTCTCTAGAAAAGAAATCTAATATCCCATGAAATAGAAGTTATTATGATGTGTTTTAATAAGATGTTTTATTGTGTTTTTAATAATACAATTATTTAAATTTCCTACAGATGGCAAATGTACATAATACATGGGAAATTTATTACAATGGGATCACAATATGGGATACTTATTAAAAACATTTAAAGCAATTTTGATTTAAAGATGTATTTTAAGTTTATTCGTAAGGAGTTTGAATTTTTTTAAAAGAGAGGTTTTGAATGATGTAATATTTTAAATCAAATTATTTCCAATGGAATTACAGCGCGGTACAGATAAATATATTTTCATATAATTATTATGCGGGTACAAAATAATAAAATTAACACAAAGAATTTCGAGGCATAACTTGTTACTAGATTTGCAAATCGTGCGAGGTTCAGTCTGATACGGAGGATAATACCTAATGGCACCTTACTGACAAATATTGAAGATCAAACGATGTACAAGTAACAGATCTACAACATATAAACAACACAAATAAGGAAAAGAAAACAGACTACTAGTACATTTTAGCGACATAGATATAAGGACAAATGCTGAAACTCTGCTGATGATCATTACAGAATCTCATATAAGAACTAAAACTAGCACTTCAGTAGCATTTCTATAATAACGTTCTGTCCACCAGTTTACTATTTCGCACTATGGACAATTATGGACGCACTATGCACAGTCAATGCAAGGGCACATTTACTTTGCACTTGTATTGACTGTCTCAGGCTCTTGGCGTATTAATACCAATTTCAACTAAATGTGAAATGACAGGGAAAAGTCAGGATAAGTCAGTAATTTTCTTCACAAATGAGTTTTTGCTTGGATTCCAGCACTTTCAGGAATCTTCATTTTGTCGTTGAAGTTACCAAGTTTCATGTCTGCATTCCGTCGCCAAGGTTACGTTGTCGTTGCTTAAACTTTCCTTGACAGACTGATGAAATTTCTGTATATATTTCTTTTCTTTCTTACAGAAATCATTGCAGAGGTGTCTTCTCGGATTCATAACAATATACATTTAAAAAATTAGAAAAAACTAAAAGAAAAACCTTGATCTACTAATTTTAAATATTTTACTGAAACAAAGTCTTTATTTTAATCATATTATGTAATTTTTATAAATGATGAATTTATATCAGAGTTATCAAATAATATTTCTTAATCGTTTCGCTTTCTTTAAATCTAAAGTAATGATATCGAAATTATAAATATATAGTAAAATATAAATGTTGATAGCTGTCAAAAAAGGATAGTAATTAATGCAAAATAGCTTTCCTAAATATTTTTTTAGAAAAAAACCCATAATTTTTTTTAATTTAATCTATTTTAATCAAAGGCTCCCTTAATCCCCTTTAATTGTGAAATAACCAGTATAACAAACAAGCAGGACGTATCATAAGGATCTGTAAGTATTTATTTTGAGATGCGATTTTATGAAGTCACAAATTATATATAAAATTAGAAAAGTCATTTTTATTAATTAAGCAATGACTGATATTCTTTCGAGTACAATGTTCATTGTTTTCCTTCATAGAATGGAAAGCGATTCACAATGACTCAGAGAACTATTTGAATGTATAACTCATTTTGAGAGTTAAGATCACTATTTAAATTTCAGAATCAACCAATGTGTTTTAGGGAGAATAAATCAACTACAAAGACAATCATACGGCAAATTATGGAACAAATGAAACATTTAAAAAAAAGGTTTTCAAAATTTGATCTACTTAGGAAGTAAATGTTATATCTCAATTTATAAGCCTTAAAATGATTGGAAAAGTAAAACTAAAAACTTATGAACAGAAGTGATATGACAAGCTGCTGAGGTTCTAAATTTAATATTTATAAGCTATTATTAAATATTACTCATTAAAATCTGTTCGCAAAAAACAAGTCTACATATGTTCAACTGAAGGTGCCTTCAAACTTTGGTTAAAGAGACACAGATAATTTGTGAGACATTTTTGACGTTTCTATTTGCCTTTTTTTACTATATCACTTTCTGTTTGTTGAGGTTATGACCCGTACTCTCAGCAAGGAATACTCAACATTTTAAGAATTTTGTAATGTATAAAATCAATCCATAAAGTACACATTTTCCTTGACATCTTTTGTCTCCTCATGCGATAATCTATTGTAATTTTCGCAAATTTACAATACTGAAGGTAAGTATATTATTGGGATGAGTTGCGAGGAGCACCAGTTTCCTAAATTATTATTTTTTTTTGAAAACTACAGCTTTCTTTTTATAGTGTTATGCAATGATGAATATTGAATAATTTTCAAGATAAATAATATTAGTAATCTGTCTCTTAGTTATTCTTGTCATCTCGTATTAAATGCATTTCAAAATGACCAAAATATGTTTACAAATAAAATATGTGAGAAATATCTTGAAAAAAATAGCCACGACTTTTTTTGCCTTAAAACTTCTTTGAAATTTAGCAATTTTAAATGCAATGCATTATTTGAAGAAATTATATAGTTAATGAAACATATACTGAATTATGTAAGCCGACTTAGAATATTTTAGAGTTTAAATCCTATTTAAAGACTGCTTGAAAACTTTGTTAATGTAGATGTCTCAAGAAATCGTAAAAAAATGTTGACAGAAGAAAACATTTTTTTTTAATCCTTGAACTTGAGGTTTCAGCTTTGCATCAAATTAATCTTATACTAATACTATTTTTCGTACTGTCGACCAAGGAATCTCCATCTCGCGTAAAACTGATCGACCACATGCTGTAATTGAAAGAGCACCTAGTGTGCTCTTTCAATTACAGCAGTAGCAACTTCTTCGTTAGTTTCAGTCTCAACCGGTTTCCGTCCTCTTCCGGGACGCATATTCAAATCTCCAGTCTCTTCAAATTTTATGATCATCTTCCTCAAACCAATCCTAGATATAGGGTCTTTTCGCACATCTTTTAAAAGACGATATTCACGCAGAACAACTAAGTGATTACTGCCTTTCTGATAAAACAGTTTTACCAGTAAAACTGGATTTTTTCTTAAGGACAGGATTAACGATGACAAATACATGCTAAATGACTCTCTGACTATGACTGCAAGTTTATTTAGAGGTTTTACAGATTTGCATAAGGAATATTCGATAAAAGCCAACTGGTGGAAAAAATTGGTACTAATTCTTTAATACAGAAATATTTTTCCCATTGTCCGTATATAGCATATATTCGAAGTTTCATTAAAATCCGATAAGCGGAACAGTTTCTACAGTCCTCTGTCAGGCCAAGCGGGGGGAACAGCTATTAAATATATGTTTCTGAAATCTATTTGGATTTATTTATTACCAAGTAGCCAGCGTCGAGTAGATGCAGCCCATTAGATATTATTTTCGAATTAATATTTTAAGTCATTTTAAAAGATAGTGGTACCTTCAGCGGGATACGAGTATTTTAGATTTGAACTTTTATATTTTAAATCTTGTTAAACTGAATTTTTTTGTGAATTAATTTTTGCTGTGGTTTTATCTTTGATTCGAAACATGATAAAGAAAATGGATTTAGCCCAACTGAGAACAGAAACGAAATTATACTGTATTTCATTTTCGGCTTCTACTAGAAAGATTGATGATGAACTCTCGAAAGAAAAACCTAACAAAGATCACCTATCGATACTGAATTTGCAAATGAATGAAAAATTTATATGATTCGATATTTGTCAAACGAAAATTTCCAACATTCTTTTGAAAGATAAGGATGCTGAGGAGGCCTTCGAAAAAGAGCTTTCATCGGCTGAATTAAATAGAGACAAATATCCAGAACTTTCTTCTCAAATTGTGTAAATAAGTTTGAGTCAGATGCAATGGAATTCTGTGAAAAGGAAATTTCAAAATCCCAAATATAAAGTTAAAATTTTTTGTACAGAGGCTAGTGACTAGTTGACATTCTTTAGTCAGCTTCGAAAGGTTCATGAGGATTACAGTATCGCTAATGAAGACAAGTTCCATTACCTTCTACAGGCCGTTATTCCGAAAGGAAAAGCATCCCGAGTATTGGATAGTTTCCCAGAGGATACGGAGATTTATCTAAAGGCTATTGCATCACAGCAGGAGAGGTTCGGTGAGAGGATTTACTCGTCCAGATTTATTTGCTTGATTTTCTGTCCATAATTATGAAAACCGCAGCTATCGGTCCTACAATGATTGAACGTTCAGCATTGTACGACGAGTTGGGAGAGTAGATTCTGGCCCTGGAAAGTGCAGGACGCCCACAAGTAAAATTTAGGGATTTTCTAAGCATATTGGTGGAATCATGTACCCCGGAAGAAAAATTAGTGCCCTGGGATAGAAGAGGAAACCGTGGTATAACAGAGGGTAAGGAGTCTCAAAATTTGGAATAATTGATGATTTTTTTTCATCAGCAAGTAAAGGGTAAAGAAATAGTAAATATTGCCCGAAATTGGTTTCGCCTCCCATCAGAATCCAAGAACTAAAAAATTTCAAAATGAAAAGTTAAAACAATTCGGGTTGTCCTCAACAACATTCGCTTTAATAAGTTTTCAAAAATGAGATAAGAGAGATCATTACATTTTTTTGGGATAAATCGTATTCCAGGGAATGATGTTTTTTCCCAAGAAAATAACTTTAGCCGCAAACAGAAATTACTGCTAGAAAAGGATGCATGTTTTTCTAGTTTAACCCTTTGAGGGGGTACATAAAAACATTAAATTTTATTTAAAATTCATATGATATGAATTAATAAGGTTAAAAGGACGCAATATCAAGTGGTAAAATTAATTTTTAATTATTTCACAATTTTTAAGACCCGGTATATGTAATATACCACCGCCCTTGAAGGACCTCTTATTTGTACACTCTCTGTTTCGTATTCCTTCGAAGAAATAAAAGTACTTTCATAAAAAGTATTTTATTTTAGTTAATTTGCGAAATATGATCACAAAACACTTTTAAAAAAATGAGAACTGTATGATGTGTATTTTTATTTCTAAGAATGTTAATTTGTGCGAAAATGTGTTAATTAATTTAAGTATAACTTTTTTTAAACATATATTATTTTCATAATTTAATGGTAAAACTATGTTATAAACTAATAAACTAAATTTAGAAGAAATATGTGTATAGTTTTATTTAAAATAAGGTAAAATTTTTATTGCATGCACTGTAAAGACATTTTCTTCTTAACTTGTTTTTGAAGGTAACTCCGCTCCATCAAAAGGGAGCTCTTTAAGCAAAACAAGTTTTTATTCACCATGTGTGCATATATATATATATATATATATATATATATTTAAAAAAATTAATTAATACCAGATTATAAGGCTATTTTAAGAAAAATTAAGAGTAAAAGTAGATCCGTAACAGTTTAAAAACCAGCTGCGTACGGTAATTGTTCGCATTCTAAGTATCCCCTCTCACATAAGGGATGGACAGATGTGTCAAAGAAAAAAAGTTTGGCCCTCTTTATTCTGAAGTATTTATGTGATGTATCAAAATTACTTTTCTTTCCTATTAATCACTGCTGAAGTGGTATTCCTTTCAGATTCGAAGGAAACATCCTTTCTTTTCAGATTCACTTATGGTGCTTAACGCTAAGGATTCTGTTATTATTGCAAATTGATTAACTCTTTTATGTATTTATCATTTGCAATATATTTCTGCCATGATTTACATCTTAGTTTAACTTAGATTATTTGATAACATTCATCGCTAGAGACAATGAACATCTACAGTCGTCCCTCAATAGTCGGCAGCTTATCTTCTATAAATATCTCTTTCTAACACTATGTTATATCAATTATCGTTTGTAAGTGTCATGACTATCAACAAGTCCCTAATCTGCTATCTCCAGCCAGTTCTATCTTAAGTGCCTCCGAAGAATCTCTCACCGTCTTCGGCTTGTTAGATTTTTTTTTGTAATAATTTTGGTATTGAGAAATTTTTTACCCTCTGCGCTTTTGTTTGTTGTCTTTTCGTGGGCACTCACAGCGTTGAAAAATTTTTAATCGATACCTAAGGGGCCATTGATTTAAGTGAAGGCATTTGGCGTAACAGATCACTTTTCACTTTATTTTATTTTTTGCTTCATTTTTAATTATAATCAACTTAAATATATTCAATTTAAACATTATTTACTTGTCTTAATTTTAATTGCAAGTAATCGATATATATTCAATTTAATAATTTATCGTTTATTTTTAATTTTATAATTACATTAATCGTAAATATATTCAATTTAATAATTTATAATTTACTTTTAACTTTCTTTTTTAACTGAGTAGTTTAATAAAAATTATTAAAATAGCACACCACATTAACTTGGGTTGCTAAATCTGTTCCTTGCAAGATTTTGCATATAACTTTTTTTCCTGTTTTAAATTTCATTTCTTCCGAGAATAAGTCTGATTTTTGCCTCAATGGGACTTTGTAACATATTTACGACCTCTATCTTTCACTGTAATAAAGTGAACCATTACATATCAGTCTGATTCGAAAATTTTAGGGCTGCCATCTGTTGCTCTATAGTTTTCGATTGGGGCATTGGAATAAATTTTATATCACTTAGTGTGAAGTATGAAACGAACACTTTATGTATTTTGTTTTTAGTAATTAGTAACAATTATATAAAGTATCAAACATGTTGTATGGTTAGTTGACAAAATTAATTTTTTCAATCCATTTTAGAAACTTTTCAGTAAGGGATAAAACAACCACTTGTTATGGACTTTCGTTAGATTCCAACCAATAATTTTTATAATCATTCTGCATGGTTGTGCTATCTAATTTAAGTAAATAACATTATAATCTAACATTTCAAGGTCAATGTGTGGGGAAAAAGGTACTTTAAAAATATTTTTAGGGTGCTAAATATGTAGTATAAAAATATACCAACGTCTCAGAAAGGGTTTAAAATAACTGGTCATACAAGTAAATTTTGAAATGTGAAAAATCAATTGAAATGCCCTCAATGTAATAACTAATATTTGGAAGTAATATATCCGAAACTCAGAAAAAATAAAGAACCCAAAAGTTTTTTTTTTTTTCTTCTGAAATCTGAGTAATTCCTTTCTAATTGTAGCAGAAGCGAAACTGTGTTTTGCCTCTGTTCATTTTAATTATATGCGAAAGTCAGGAAAATATTACTCGCTGAATTATTGACTCTGGCTCACGAAGTATTTATGTAAGAGCCCAAATTATGACTCAACTTAATGCTTTTCCTCTACAAACGAATATTGTTATTTATGCCTTGTTCGGGGGTTGATAAAACCAAACCAAAATATCATAAATCTTTGCACTCAAGGTCAGTTGTTTAAACAGAGTTTTTTTCTTGTAGCTTTGACGCTTTCTCTGAAAAAATAATTTGCCATTTCATTCCGAAGATTAAGAATAATGAGATTTTGAATTAATTAAAAGGAAAGAAAATAGTTTTTTTTTCCTATTTATTTCGAGAAAAAATGGAAACTAATCTTTTGATTTGTTCTGAGGTTTTCCGAAAACTATTGATAGGAAATACTGTAGAGTCCGGATTAATGGCTGTAGAAACGAAACTCGGATAGACGGTGTCTAGGAAGGGATCGTGTAGAATTGAAAATATTTTAACCCCATTATTAATACATTGGAAGTCGTATCCAGCAAATAAACTTTGAGAGTCTGAAGTTATAGGAATATCAACCGAAATTGAAAAAGGGAAAATTGATCTTAATTTAAAGGAATTTAATTTTAAAATTAAAAAAAAAAAATTCTAATAAAAGATGCCAAATTGAACTCCCATGAAAGCTTGTTGTTGTGAATTTACCTTGTAATAAATATTTAGCCCTACAAAGACACGGAAAAATAATTAATGTATTCGGAAACAGGGAATTTTTCTCGGATTATCAAAAGGTATTTCTGGAATATGAAGGGTTGAATATTATTGAATGTATGCCAGATTCTGAACTGAACATAGCCTGTCATCATTTATCACATGGACCTGTGATTACATTTGATAGCTGAACTACAGAAATTACGCCAGTTTGATAATTAACACTGCAAAAAAAAATTTGCTAATCCTTTCTTTAAGAATAGTTTTATTAATTAATAATAACGAATGAAAGATATATATATATATATATATACTCTATAACAAAATACACGATGCACCAAGGAGAAGTTGCCCGATTGCAGTACAATTTCGTAGGCAAAGACATACGGACCAAACATGCAAATGATTAAAATTTGATGTCCAATGAATTAATAGCAGAAGCTACAGCGCATCCCAACTGTGCACTCAGTAGGTGTATATAAGAATCGATTCTCAATCTAAAGATCAGTTGGATTGATGGCCGACAATTGGAGCAAATGTGGTAAGAAATACCACAGGAGACCATCAAGGAGCTTTATCACTGTATGACGATACGTCGTGGGGTATCTTACATCCAGGTTAGAGGTGGGTCAACTCCTTATTGTGCTCGTCACTGTATGACAACACGTCGTGGGGTATCTTACATCCAGGTTAGAGGTGGGTCAACTCCTTATTGTGCTCGTTATTTTGTAACTATATAACACTGAAATAAATCATTCAAATTTTCTGAAATTTTAATAATTTTGTATTCTGTACATAATTTTCCTATCCGCCAATTTTTTTCTCCATCGGACAACTCCTTCTCGGCGCGTCGGTGGTTTTGTAATATATATATAGCCCCATGTGTGTGTGTGTATATATATGTGTGTGTGTGTGTGTGTATATACACACACATACATATATATATATGTGTGTGTGTGTGTGGTGCATGTGTGATTAAATTTATTACATACTCTCTTTCTTTTAAATTTTATTATTTTTAACACTACTGCATTCACGTTTAAATCTACTTTCACTTTCCTTCTAGAGTCAGTCGAATTTTGTTTGTCTGTTTAGGGAACAGTGCAGAATCGAAGAAAATTTCTTGAATTAACGTAAATTTTTCCTACAAATGCATGTTTTGTTATCTTATGGGGCTTCAAAATTAGGATAATACACAAGAAAAAAGTTTAATGTATATTTTTACTGTCAAAAGAGCATTTTATGTAAATTTAAGAAAAATTAAGACATTTCCAAAACATGGTAACTAGAAGTTAAATATTTTAGCATTTTGTAAATTGAATAATACAGAAAATAACCTTATATATGGAAAAGTATTTTATTTTTTGATAATATAGCTTTTACGCAGAAAGCTACGGTAGTTTTATTTCTGAAAACTGAAATTTTCTATAAAATTCATCGTAATTTTCACTTTATAACAGTATTAAATAAAAACATTTCTACTCAATATAGTATCTCAAGTGTGGTATATTCCATTTAAAATAAAATATACAAGACTTCAGGTTCTATGGTGCATAAAATTTTGAGATTTTGTGTTTTGCAGTGAAGATAAATGCTTTTTTAGAGCATATCATGTCAACGAATTTCATGATCAAGTAATACTATAGCAGTTCTAACTCATTTCCTAATCAAAATAGAAACAAAATTCAAACATAATTTTATTAATAAAAGACATTATTTTAATATTAGATCAAAAATTGATATCTTAACCATGAATTGAATTTTGAATATGTAATGTCATCTTAATTTCACGAGCCTCTATTCCATGTTAATTTAGGAAAATCCTCTTTCTTGAAGTATCTATTCTGGAGGTTTTCTACCAATGGTCTCCTTTTTTTTTTTTTTTTTTTTTTTTTTGTAACTTGCTGTGTATATGTGTTTTTTTTAATTTACAATACCACACTTCTATGTAATATATTATAATATGTACTAACCGAATGACAATGTCAACCCATAAGCTTATTTTACATTTAAATACTAAATCTTATTTATATGAAACTTACACTTACCATAAAGTTCTTCCTTCATCTTGTTTTAGTTTTTGTTTTTTCTTCTTGTACTGTATTTGATTATTGAAAATAGCAACTATATATGCTTCTAACAGGAGATTATTTAATATTATTTTCCACATGGAATCAATTTTCCATTTTATCACTCTAGGATTTACTGTTTTTTCAACAAAATATGAATAACAGGAGAACGAATAATATGTTCCAATCCAACTAACAATGTTTGATATTTTTCAAACAATATATGCTACATACAGACTAGAAGATAAGATTACTAGTTCATGGGAAATTATTTATATATATATATATTGATACAGTGAATACATACAGATTCCGAAGCAAGGTGAGACGATTGAGAAATTTCCACATATTTTTATACTTAAAGGGATCCAAAATTTATTGTTCATTTATTATTAAAAATGCTAACTTAATACACATGTCAGCTGAATATAAAAAATCAATGAATCAGGAACTATTAAGTAACGAATCAATAATTCATAATTGAAGAAATAATATCCTGGTTCATATGATTAAAAGGAAATTTAGTTTTACCCTCCCTTTCTTTCACATACCAGTTTTTATTATTATATTTTTTACTATTTTTAGCAATTTGCGTAGACTAAAAAATTACGAATGGAGCAAATAAAAGTTATGTATCTAATATTTTTTACTAATTCATGATTTCTAGTCGACATGCCAATCATTGAAATTCTACTTTCTTTGTACTTCTGAAATGCTGTACATCAAATTCTAGAAACTTAATTTTTAACTTTAAAATTTACTTAAAAAGAGACATTTGTGAGGGTATTAAAAATTTCAAATATAAAATAAAAACATGCATTTTGCAAGTTTGTAAGTCATTCTGTTAAAAATGGGAACCAGAATTCATCAAAAAATTATTGTGATATGGCATGGCGCCAAATATTTTAATCATCCTTTCTTGTGAAGGATTACTAACTAAAAGTGTAGAAAGGTTTTTCGATACCTCAGGTGGCGTATATGGAATTCCCGGTGTTCCCAGGGGAGAAAGAATTTTTTTCCTCAATCCTAAAAGCGTCGAGGAGAAGGGATATTTTGACTTATTAAAATTATTGAAATATTAGTTAAAACTTGTTTTAATGTCTAAATATTGCATTGTTAGGCGAGTAAGAATGATTCCCAAGGTTTCAGAATTCTAGCTTGATGGGAAGTTGGTTAAATTAACGATCGAAAATTTAATGACACACACACACCAAGTGGAATTCAGAAAAACGTTGTAAAATAGTTTTATTTTCCGTTTAATATGTACATGTCTTGAACCAAAAAAATTTCCATCTTCCATCTAACATTGCAATATTAAATATATTAGACATCAGTTTCATTATGTCCAACTATTTGAGAGCTACAGTAAATTGGTTGACGAAGTCAAGGTTAAATAGCCGATAGCACTTAATTAACACATAAGGCAAGTTAATATTTTTTGATTATATCTCCTAAAACTCTGCAATTTCGTTAACGTAAAACATCACTTCTTTAGTTAAGTTTATCTAAATATAATTATAAGACAAAACGCAGGAGAATAAATTCCTTTAATTCAAGGATCAAATTCATCTTAATAATATGGTTTTCAATTATTTTTTGTGCAGTTTTAATCTAAAAAATTAATTTAATAAAAATTAACTATCACTGTTTTATTTAATAAAATATTCCATTTAATGTCTTAAAAATCAAATCACATTAAAATATCATTTAAAGAACGTTATGAAATACTAAGAATTAATATGACATTAAAAACAAATTCTTTAAAATCCATGCTTTCCAGAGACACGCAATGCTTCTTAAAATTACCATTAAAAATAGTTCGAATATTTGGCAAAGCAACAGATACTTGCAATAAATAAGTAATTACATGAGGTACAAAACACATAAATTACGAAAAAAAAGTAATTCCATTTTTTTTAAATAGTATCTTACTTTGTAAAGGTATTACAAACAACACTTACAACATGGGCAACGGAAAAGGTACTTTAATGAAACAAGTGGTTCTTCGAGATACTGAATACATAAATTCTGAAAATGTTAACAACAAACTGCTTAATTAATATTTAATTTTGTAAAAGTAAAAATAACGGCTTACATATTTTTAGGGGCGCAAGGGATTCAATTTCCAGAAAAAGTGATTACATGAAATATTATGAATATATAATTTCTGAAACAATGTAATTGCAAATTATTTAAATAATACTTAATTTTATAAAGGTATTTAAAACGGTATTTAAATCTTTGGTGACGCTACAAATAGTTATGAGTGATAAGTGGTTACAATAAATTGAATTCATTAATTCTAAAAAAATGTAAATGATTTTTTTAAATAGAACTTATTTTTGTAAAAGAAATACTATAAAGTAAAAACTACACACTGATAAGAATGTTAAGGTGGAAAGTTTATCAAGTGAAACTAGAAGAGTTGTATTATTAAGTATTATGATGGATTGATCAAGGATAGGTGTTTTAATGCATAGAAGAATCATAATTCTCATACTTTATACTTACAATATATATATATATATAAATATTTTAATCATACTCTCATACAATATTGATATTAATCAAAGATGATAAGTAAAGAGAAAATTATTTTATTCACTTAAATTAAATCAGTCATTAGTTATAACTATCTTAAGCGTATTTAATTATTTCAATTGTACATTGTTACATATAACGGGTTTATTTTATCCTAAATTACGATTTTTATTGAATTCTTAGAATAAAAAATACCCGAATATATGAATTTAAGTTTTAGTTAAATCAGATACTGCTAATTTCAAATAAAATATATTAAGATTCAAAATGGGAGAGAATTCTATCTTTTTCAGGGTACATACGACGCATTAAAAATTGTTTCATATAGATCAAATTATAAATAATTTTTTTTTCATAGCTTTCCTCTAGCTAATAAATTAATAATTATAACAGAAATATATCTGGCTAAGTATAAATATAATAGATCATATATAGAATTTATGAATATTGTTTATTCTAAACAATAAGATAAACATCCATTAACTAATACAACACATTGTTTTCATGTTTAGTTTATTAAAGCCATTTCACATGCCTTTGAAAAATTCTTCCATAGAGAAACTTATTTTTATACAAAAGTAAGAAAACAATACAATGATACGCTTAATATTTACTAATGGTATCAAAATCAAACTTAATTCAATTTAAATTAACATTTAATTCCAGAGAATTTAATTTATTTAATGTAATTACCTTCGTTGTGTGATCGCCATCCCTAGAAAATCTCCCACCTCGTTCTAATGGACCTTAAATGTGCGTCTTGATTAATTGCGTCCATCAACGATATCACATTTAACAACATGTTGCAGCATGTAAGCTCCACTCGGCCATAAATGAGAAAGTGTTAAGGGACCAAACACCCGTAAGAGGGTGCATTTTCTCTCTAACAACCGGTTCTATAATGTGAGCACGTTTTCTTTCGTTGTATTGTGAGAAGATTCTTAAATATTATTTAAATGTAGTTCCTACATATTATTTAGATACAACGTGAAAAGAATCATTAAATAGATAAGCAACTGCAACTAACAATTTGGGTGTTTATGAAAGCAATTTTGGAAACTAAAATGTATTTATATGTTATCACAGAAAGTGATTTACAAAAAAAATACAAAGTTAAAAAAAATAAAAAGGAAAATTAAAGATTTTGTTTTGATGAAAAAATCAGGCACGTCTGTTAAATTTGTCTAATTTTACTGTTGTTAAAATAATAATTAGAGTAAAGAATAAATATAAATTATCTATTTTGATTGCTTCGAATAATAAATGGGCCAGAAACCTTTTTCACCGTTACTGAGCCAACATTTTATCAACTGGAAAATGTGTCAATAATTCAACAATTCATGTGTCAGCAATTATGATAATCGTTTTATATGAAATTACATCAGTTTTTTATGGATATCTAATAAATATAAATTTGAAAATATTTTACAAAATACATCTTATGAACATAAAAATATTTTTTATTCATCTGCAGAGTTACGGATATTCCACAAATATTCATCTTGGATGAATTAATACTAATGTCAAATCTTCATTTAATTTGAATCCAAAGTATAATTTTCACAAAAGATTGTCTCACGGTAAAATTACTCACAATTTATATTTTCTGTATGTGTTCATATATGTATGACACTCATTGCTATAAATATTTGCGCATCAAGAAGTATGAGTAAGATTGTTATGAAGCTGGCATGAAGTTATATGTCAATCAGGGATCTAAATGATTAGAAATACAATGTTATTGTTCATTGCGTAATGCCATCAGAAGCTAAAATTCTTTCTCTTAGGATTAAAAAAAAAGGCAAGCAGAGATTGTTTGTGTTGCAGAAAGACGCCTTTTAACTAGAGATGTCATTGAGCTACTATCGGAGAATATGAGCAGCTGTCAAAGTTTCAGACGGAAGAAACATAAGGATTGTTACGTTAAATCTTCCCGTCATTTCAACTTGACCCTTAGAACTTCAAGCTTTTGAATCTACAAATAGTTTTAGCCATAAACGACGGCAAGTTCAATTTCAATTATCTAGCATCTGGGATAAAGCTAAAGTCAACATTATTGCATTCGAAAGCTCCAACAGGTATGCATCACACCTGTCTTCACCAACTGATGTTTCACGCTTTGCGAAAAGCAAGCGAATGAAGCTGGCTGACCCAGATGATCTATTGTCGAGCTTACCAAATGAGATTCTTATTGGTGCAGATTTCTATTGGAACGTCATGCATTCTGATGCTCCAGTCAAGCTGTCAGATTCCCTAGCCTTGGTACCATCAAGTTTTGGATGGATACTGAGTGGATCTCGATCACACGCAACAGTTTCTTTCAATCCCACAGTTCATAGTATTAATGTGGATACTTTAACTCATGAATTAGACAATATGGTGCGAAATTTTTGGAACTTAGAGAGCATTGGCATACAACTTATACAAGAGAAATTAAAATTAAGCACTCACAACGCTGAACTTTTGACTTACTTTCATCAATCTTTCAAAATCATTGATGGTAGACGAGTTATTCATTTACCTTGGAAACCAGAAGTTAAACTTACTTCGAGCAATTATGATACTGCAATCCGCCGTTTTAATTCTTGGACAAGAAGAATGCACGCAAATACAGAGTTGAAACAAAAGTATGCTAAACAGATGCAAGATTATATTGATAAAAAACAAGTCGAAGCCGTCTTAAAAGATACACAAAATGAAGTACGATTATTTTATTTGCCCCATCACGCTGTAAAAAAGATTACGAATGAAGAAATCAAGTGGCGTATATAGTTTTTGATGCTTCCTCTCACTCTCCTGGTCATCCATCTTTGAACGATGCTCTCGAAGCTGGACCAAATCTTCTACCTGACATCTTGGCCATGTTATTGAGATTTCGACTATCTAAAATAGCAATTACTAGCGATGGAAGTCAGGCATTTCTTCAGCTAATACTAGCAGATGAAGACAGAGACGCAACACGATTTCTTTGGTACAAAACGGAATATACTTCTGATGGGAACCTTTGCATAGCAGATGAAATCGTAACATACCGATTCACGCCACTTCCATTCGGACTCACTTCAAGTCCATTTTTACTATCAGCTTCTCTTCGTGAACTGGCTACAATGTATAAGCAAACATATCCTATTGCAACTAAACACATTGAGAATAACACATATATGGATGATTTTGTTATAGGGACATCTACAGATACTGAAGCTATTACTCTTTATCGAGAAATGCTGCAGCTTACTTCGCATATCAGCCTACCATTAGCCAAATGGACGACAAATTCGAAGGCTTTGCAAGGTGTATGGAAACAAGAAAATGTTCCATTTAGAGAGATTACGCAGGTTTTAGGTGTTGAATGGGATACTGACAAAGATGTTTTTCAAATTGATGTGCAGGCTAAGATTGCAGAAGCATCTAGAACCAGTAACAAAGCGTTTACTTCTGAAGCTGATGTCAAAATTTTACGATCCCTTGAGCCTATTCGCTCCAGTTACTGTCATTGTGAAGATTTTATTCCAGGATACGTGGCTTAGTGGAATTAAATGGGATGAATTATTACCGCCAGCTGTAGCACAACAATGGCATAAGTGGATAAATGAGTTACAGTGTCTGAAGGATATACGCATCCCAAGATGGATTGGGTTTTCTGAAACTTCCGACGTCACCATCCATGTGTTTTGCGATACTTCTGAACGTGCATATGGTGCTTGTTTGTACGCGTGTCACACAGTTAACAATTTTACGGAGGTCAATCTCATATGTAGTCGAAGTAAACTGGCCCCAGAGAAAAAGATCACTCTTCCGCGACTTGAATTGTTAGCCGCATTACTAGGAACTCGCTTACTTCAATACTTTTACAGAGAAACGAACATGCACTCACACACAGTCGTGCTATGGAGCGATTCAACTGTAGCTTTAAGTTGGATAAAGGGAGATCCCAACCGTTGGAAAACATTTGTTTGCAACAGAACAACAAAAATCCTTCAATATACTACTCCTTCACAATGGCGACACTGTACAGGTACAGATAACCCTGCAGATCATCTTACTCGTGGTACCTTCTCATCTCAGCTACCATCTTTGGAATCTTGGTGGCATGGCCCAAAATGGTTAAATCATGATTCAGATGCTTGACCCACCAAAGATTTTCCGTCACATTCACAGCCTTCAGTCGAAGTTGAATCACGGAAAATTGAGTCTCGATCCTTTTACGTTGCAACCACAGAACCCGTCATAGAAATATCTCGTTACAGTTCCTATACAAAACTTCTTCGGGTGACTGCCTGGATTCTACGTTTTGTGCACAATTGTAAATCCCACCTACGTATCATTCACGAACTGAATTGTAATGAAATAGAGAAGGATAAGGATTATTGGATACAAACTGTGCAACGTCAATGCTTTTCAGCTGAAATTAATGCCTTAAAAGAGGGAGGTCCTTTACAAAAAAAATCTAAAATTTCTTGTTTCAACCCCTTTCTCACAGATGATTATTTGCGTCTTGGAGGAAGATTACAATTCTCTGACATTCCTTTTGATACTCAACATCCCTTAATACTCGATGGAAATCACCCTTTTGTCCATCTTTTGATCCAGCATACTCACATACGTCTCCATCATTTAGGTGTGCGTATTGTTCTCTCCGAGTTACGTTCTACATTCTGGATCTTAAGAGGACGTCAAGCAATAAAGAAAGCTCTTCACAAATGCCTACCTTGTAAGCTTTTCAAAGCGAAATGCGGAATGCAAATCGAAGCTCCTCTACCTTCTGAAAGGGTTGTACCATCTGCTCCATTTACTATCACAGGGATTGATTTTGCTGGACCAGTAAATATCCGCTGTTTGAAACCAAGAGACACAGCCTACATAGCACTATTTACTTGTGCGACAACACGTGCATTGCACATTGAACTCGTGTCAGATCTCACCACCGACAAATTTCTCTTAGCACTACAACGATTTGTTGGTCGCAGAGGATTGCCCAACACAATCTACACAGACAATGCTACTACCTTTCATGCAGCAAATAAGGAACTGATCCTGTTATGGCAAACTCTATCATCAGCTAAAACTCAACAATATTATGCCCAAAATGGCATAACATGGCGTTTCATAGCCCCACGCGCGGCTTGGTGGGGAGGCTGGTGGGAACGCCTAATAGGTATTGTCAAACAACGTCTGCGAAAGGTCCTCGGATGAGCCCTTCTAGACGAGGAAAGTCTCTCCACTGTCCTCATTGGAATAGAAGCCGCTTTGAATAGTCGACCATTAATATACGAAGAGGAAAGCGATGTCAACTCTGCAGCTTTAACACCAGCTCATTTCTTGACGGGACGAAAACTAACGGCCATTCCATCCAGACTAGAAAACACAAGGCTTAATAAAATCTACAAGCAGCAGCAGGACTTACTCGACTGTTTTTGGAAAAAATGGTCGAAAGAATATCTTCTTCAACTACGATCCTTCCATCAAGTTCGAAACAAGGACAGTGCCATTAACATCCGAGTTGGAGATATTGTTCTTGTGCAAGAAGACGTCCGACCGCCCATGTGGAGAAGCTGGAATGATGAACCCTAAATCCAGGGGACACTGACGGGGAAGATACAAGATCCTGCGAGCTGAGAGTTAATGGAAGAAATGTGTCCCGACACCTTGCAGCTGGTCATCCCTCTCAGAGACTGACAGGGGTGGGGAGGATGTTGGGAACGGCATTAAATGTAAGTTTAACTGCCCCATACCAGCAGCTGTAATGGCTGGAAAAGCCTCTGTCAATAGAGATCTAATTCCAGTCTAATTTAATATTGCAAGGAAAACTGTAATAAGGATGAGAGCCGTCGAGATATTCAGCTCATCAGGTAACTCAACCACCTAGGTCGGTTCTAAATTTACTTTGTGAGGAGTTATTGGAACTGGAAGACATGAGGAGAAGTCTGTTACACGCTGCGGAGTAGGCTCCAGGGATAGCCTATGACAAACCAGTTTTCAGGTACCGTCACACTGAAAAGTACCCGAGCGCCCACATAGCGCCACTGAAGTCTCATTGGCCACCATCCGTATACAGCAGCTGATTTATGGGCCTCTGGTCAGTGTGTGTACCATTCACCCAAGACTTCTGGCAAACATCGTTAACTATTGCACATCCGTGCAGTGAACACAATCTGACTGTCATGTCATTGCATTTACATGCTGAGGGTGGCTTAACAGGGGTGTACCCTAAAACTTCCATTCATTTTATAATTTTCGACAATAAATGATCATTTTTGGTTTAATTATCTATAATCCTTGCGCCTTCCGCAATGTTGTACTTCCGCATGTAAAGATTTTGAACATTCTTGCAAAATCTTTGTTATTAAAACAAATTTTACGTCAATTTGGAAGAATAAAGAATTATATACATTTTTTTTTGTTGGTCTGCATTTTAATTTTCGGTTTTTTTTTTTGACTGTTGGATGGATGCTCAACATCCTCGTAAAAGAGATGATATATGCAGGCTTTTTATATTTTTTGTGAGAACACATGTTTGATTTCTTATAAACCCTCCTGAATTTCAAGAGAACATGAAGCATCAAGATTCAAAAAAAATAATCACTGGTGCCACCACTGTATTGTGCATGTATGTTTTATGCTAATACATATGATATATATGCAGCATGCACATGCAATATAATACACATACTCAATAATAATAATACGTACATGCTCTTACATCGATCCAATGGCGCTCAAGGACTAACCCAGGATGGCCACTCGTAATGGAAATAGTAACCAGGTCTTTCCTGGAGTGCTAACTTTTAGCCGAAGGCAGGTGGTCAAAATTTTAAGTTGATCAGCGGATAAACAGCTTCGAGTTATCGAGGTTGGAGTTAAAGTCGTTTGTAGTTTGTTAAAATGGAAAAACCGAGTTTGTTCTGATAAACATTGTTTTTAATGAGAGTAAAACACCGTGCAAAGCAGAAACAATGGATTGAAAATGTGCGGACTCTTGTCCATCAAAATCAACGTTGTCGGTGGTTTGCCGAAGCTTAAACGTGGTCGTACCGACACAAATGACGCGGAACGCTCAGAACAGACCTGTGGAAGCAAATTACACTGAAAATGTGAGTGAAGTGACAAAAATTATAATGAAGATCGTAAAAGAGTAAACTCCATGAAGGATTACTGAGATGACTTTACAGATATCATATGGAAGTGTATTTACTGAGAAAAGGTTTTGATGGAAGTGAAAAAGATTTTCCAAGTCTGGGTGCCACGATTGCTTTCGATGGAACAAAACCTTAACAGTGGATGATTCAAGAGAAGCGCTGACATCATGTTACTCGCAACCAAAAAGATTTCTTTTGAAAAAAAAAAAAAAAATTAAGAAGAAAACATTGGAGATTCATCTTACCTAAAAGGTGATTCTTTCAAAAGGTATACTATATTGATAAGATAAAAAAAATTTGCAAAAAAAATGTTGTTTTCAGTATTTAGACTCAGGGTTATTGATCGATGTGTTGCTTATATAACCTTGTGGCATGTACATGTATGGCAGCATATATGTGTATGTATAATTATATATATATATGATTTGGAGTTACGACGATTTTTTGTTTGTTACTATATTTTATTATTATGTAATTCAAAGACGTATGACGGTTTGATCAGGAATGAACATCAGCAATAAGAAAATAATATTCTATTACAAAGTATGTAAAAGTGTTAATTACATTAATTTCGTTATTCTGAATCCGTTAACTGCACTTCGTCTTATAATTTTCTGTTACTTAATAGATTTTTGATTTTGTTTTGATTTATTAATTTTTGTATAGTTAATTACTTATAAAATTTAATTTAATGTAATAAAATTTTCGTTGATCTCACTTTAGTTTTTTTTCTAGATTTCTTTTGATACATATGTTTTTAGTCATTACCGATTACATTTATTATTGATTTGTTGAATTGGTTTATGAGCTGATGTTTTTGTGAGATTATAGTAATGGCGTTTTATCATCAAATGCTCTACATATGTATATATGAGTAAAACGCTGATATTACTAATTCTAAAATATCAGCTCATAAGCTAATTCAATTTAATCAACAATATATATATATATATGTATGTATGTATATATATAGCATATAACCAATATGCTTAATACGATACTCACTGCTTTGGCCTTTAAAATTCCAACTTCATGAAAAAATGATCTGACCAACGTCATAATCACATGAGTGAAAAAGGACGTTAGGATATATAAATGATTAGTATTTTAGCGCATTTGACCAAAGCAGAACGGAGACACGACAACATCTGGAGCACTGCATAAAAGAAGAGTTATACGGTGGATTTCTGAATCGGAAAGCACTTTGTAATATGGCAATTTTATCACAATATCGTGTTATTACTCGAATAAGAAAAAAAATGCTTACCAATAAGTGGCGTAAATCGACAGAAGAATGATCATTGTCCGTCGAGAATATAGATTATCATTGCATGATATCTCCTGTAGCATTGGTTGAAAATTAAACCACTGTCAAATAAATATGGAATCAATTGGTCCCTGAGGGTCATACTTAGCGACATGTTGGATCTCCGCGCCCTCTCATGATTCACGTCCAAGAGGACAGACATATTGTGAGGTCGCCCCTGAAAAAAAAATCGAAGATTGAGGGATCCCTTGGCGATTTATTTTGAAATCGCGCCAAGATGGCGCCAAAGCGGGTGTTTCAAACCCGGAGCTTCCGAAAAAGAGATAAAAAGATGGCGTCGTACCTGAAAGGCAAATGTACCAAAATAACACCAAGGCGGGTATTTCAAATTAAAAGCGAGAAAAGATGGCGTCTGCCTGAAAGGCAAATTCTGAAGTAAGCAGGCGTATTCAATGGGGAAAAAAATGCGGAAATCGTCGTGTCTAGAAGACAAAACAACGCATTTGGAATTTCATTTTTAATGAATAAAAGTAAAAATACATAGCATAAAGAAAGAAGAAACATCGAGAAAACGAATGGATAAAATTTACTGACCTTATTCAGAAGATAAATCTGCACCCACGAGCATGAAAACAGTAGTTGATTCTCTAATATTCAACGAACTGCTTGAGAAACGTTATTAGAATTTCTATTCCTTTCTAAACGCTAATTTTCTCCCTTTCGGGAAAACTAATGGAAACGATCCATTTTCGTCGGACGAAAGTCTGTAAACGACGTTCCCCATTCCAATCGTAATCGGATTAAACAACAACTTTTAAATATCTAAATCTACCCAAACGCAGATTTTCTACCCTTTCGGAGGAACGAAAATGGTACAAAACGATCCAATTGCAAGGCTTCCAACGGACGCTGTTCAGCCGATCACTCCTGAAGAAAACCAATTTTATGGGAAAAAAACAGTTTCCAAAAGGAACTGATTGAAAATTCAATTGCAGATTTTCTTTTACCATCCGCAAAAAAAATATTTTAA
>BMAW01118820.1:0-16064 GCA_019974015.1 Nephila pilipes
CAGAAGCAGCGCCCTCTATGATCGGGTGTTTCTACTACAAACCCACATATATATATATATATATATATATATTCTCCCATATACAATATTCAATACAATTTACAAGATTTTAGCTTTCACTGGAATTGATCTTCTTTTCTTTGTTTTTGTATTTTCCTCGAAGCTTTAGAACATGAAACTGTTAATTGATAATTTGTAACAAGCTATTTACGAATATATTATCACATAATGTAACAACTAATTAAAGCAAAACGCTGTGTGCCAATGTATAGAATCCGTTCAGGTGATTTTAATTAACTCTGTGCGGTGTCTTAGATGTAATAACTTATTCGAGAAATGTAATAGAATCTCACTATCATTCATACCCATTCAGTATATTATATAGTTTTAATAATAAATGTATATCTCCATAAGTAAATTATTAATAATTGAATTTTGTCCGCATTTTAATTTTTATAGTTCCATTAAAATGGTTTTTTTGATTAGTGTGAAAACTTACACTGTTCTAAAATCGTTTCACACTTCATCCAATGGAATATACAGTAGATGCCCTTAACTTAGATTGAACACTGAAGTCCTTATTATACTGGTGTAAATGTTATTTTATTGAATGATGTACCACTTCCGGTGCCATTCATTTCCTCTTACACATACTTTAGCTTCACAAACACTCGAAACCAGTCACGCGTTTATTATCTTAATTTGATTTTAGTATAAACGAAAAGAAAGAATTTTTTTTAATTATAATAAGTGCTGATACGAGACTTGGTAAAATTAATAACTCCATGCCCATAATTTTTTTCATTTGTAAAGCAATTTTTGCAATTTTTGTTTCTCCTAAGGATTGTATACATCTTCCATGTAATTCATTACTCCCGTTTCGACATAATCCCCATCTGTTTAGAAGAACTTGTACCAACGCAGAGAATAGTCGTGAAAACTTGTCAGAGAAGAAATGTGATGGTTATTGTTGACACTGGGCTTTGATAGCAGCTTTCATCTAGTTGTCAGAACAGAAGTTATGCTTTTTTTCATCTTTCAGAAGAGGAAAAAGAGCATGAACGAGTGCAAATACTTCTGGCTACTTCCACCTCATTTTCATCTTCGTCGGTTTTCTGCACGTTAACAACACTTGGGAACAGAGAAAATAAATCCATTGTATTGCAGATAGTGGTAACTTCAATAAGAGATCAAACAAAAACGTTATGCTTATGGAAACATTACTTTTCAATCATACCTCGTAGATATTATTAACATACGATTGTTATTTGAGATGGTATTTGAAATTGAAGTTGGTAATTATAGAATTGGATATGAGTGATATAAGAACTGAAATGAATTTTATTAAAAACTGTTATCTGGAATGAATAGGACAGAGCATTGCATAATAAATCCAGTTAAGTCTGAAAACACCGTCGGGACGTCGGGCTTGCTTACTAAGAGTACTCTATAATATCAGGTAACGCGTACATCACCATGATTCAAACCACAAATTTTCATTTCTTATTTAAGAGGGAATGATTTTCACCCAAATAAGATTAATAATAAAATCGAAAGGTAGAAAATAAAAAGAATGACAAAAAAAACTTGTTATATAATCTTCCTTTATATCGGCTATATTTTTATTTTATGTCTAAATGCTCTAATACAAACTTTTGTGTCAAATTACGATTAACATAACAACAAAATACACTTATACATAAGATTTTATTTTTTTCGGGCCTTATTTCATACGAAATTCTAACTTTTCTTTCTTTTCATGCAGAGTAAAGGTACCAAGTGTTCAAAAAGTTTTTGAACTGATGATTAGTGAATTTACTATTCAACATACTTTAAAACGACTTTTATGCTAATGACGAAAATCACTTTTAACATAACATATAAATTTTTGAGTTTACATTTTTACAAAAACATTTTCATTATATATCTTTGAAAAATTGTCCACATCAAACATTTCCACTTAATTTGTAATAAGTTTTGATAAATGTCTCTTGATATTACGCAGATTGAATCACTTATTACAATTTTCCTCAACGAGAATTTGAAGACAAATTAAAAAAGCAGTTTTTAAGTTATTTCTTTAAATAATGAACCTATTAATATCTTTTCGGATGTGGCATATCGTAGTAATGGAAGACGAAGTAAAATATATGAGATACAAACCATTTCTTTCATAAAATACTGATATATTTTATTTCGTTCAATTACTATGCTCCCATAATACTCCCCGGAAGCAATTTTATTTATCTTTCTCTAGAATTCTGTTAGAAAATTTTGCACTTTGTTTTATTTACCTATGTTACAGAAACTCTTTTTTAAAATTAATATTTTTAAGACATCGGTTTAAGAACTATTGCAAAATTATATATTTTTACAGTTTTTCTTCAGAAATAATAGTAACATTTTTAAAAAATTGAATGTCATTGTTTTGAAAATTATTCTCTATTAGACCATTATGAAATATAACTAAAAGTGCAACTTTAGCAAAATATTTATTGTATATATTTTCGTAGTAGAACTATTATTCCTTTATGGCAGAATTATAATCCTTTTCCCAAATATATGCTTACGTTGGATAATTTATCTCTGTTTGTAAAAATATTTCCCCATAATATATTGGTATTCACAATTTGCTGATAGAGATAAATATATTTTTCATGATTATAGCATTAAAGTTGAATAAGATAACGGTTTTACTAAGAAAATACTTCAACCGCAAAATTTTGAATCATTCAAATTTAAGAACACATTTTAAGTAAAAATTTTGATCGGTTTAAGTGAAATTATGTACTTTATTTTTAAGAATTAATATTGTAGGTGATCAATTTCTCGTATAATATGCACTCATGGACAAAAAAATTAGCGCACCAAGAAAGAATTTTTTTTACGAAGAAACGAAATTTTGCATACGTAATGACTATTTTGATGTAAGTAAATGATTAGAAAATGAAAGAAAAAGGATTATTTTTTCAGAGAAAAAGGCAAAAGAACGGAGGATTTAATACCCTTTTGAACCCCCTGTAGCACGAATGTACGATACGATACGAACTGGCATTGAGGCATACAAGTTCTGCATGATGTCTTGAGACATTTAGTTCCATAATTGCTGTAACCATGCTTCTAGTTCGTTCAAACTCGTGGGATATCCAACTCGCCTTCCCAAATGATCCCAGATATGCACGATTGGAAACAAATCTGAGGATCGGGCAGGTCAAGGAAGGGTAGTAACAGTGCCGAGACAGTCTTGTTACACCCTTTCCGTGTGGGGTCGAGCATTGTCTTGTTGAAAAATGGCTCATGGGAGCCGTTGCATGAGTGGCAACACAAGTGGTTGCAGGATGTCCTGGACATACTGCTGGGCTGTCAGAGTTCCACGGCTCAATACTAGGGATGACCGTGTATTATAGGCAATGGCACCCTATACCATCACACCAGCTGTGGGAGCGGTGTGTCGCTGTGAAGCAAAGGCAGGATTGCGGCATTCACCACGGGGTTTCCACACACGAACACGATTGTCATCACTGCTGAGATTGAATCTGGATTCATCGCTAAAGACGAACTGGTTCCATTCCACTGCAGTCCAGTTTCCTCGTGTGCGGCACAACGCCAAACGGAGGTGTCGATGGGTGGGCGTCAAGGGCAGCACACGTAATGGGCGTCGCGATCCCAAATGATCCCTTCAGCCAGGTGCCTTCGCATGGTTCGAGAAGACACAGGGGCCCCTAGTGAACGTGCTACTTGTGCCTGGATGGCGGCCGATGAAGCAGTTGGCTGTACGCGTGAATTTCTTACGATGTGGCGGTCTTCTCAATGATTGGTCTCTCGACGGTGTCCTGAGCCTGATGTTCGCATAAATGACATCTCTCGTATAAAGCCCACTGGTCCCAACACCTCCTCACATCACAATCAAAGCGTCCTAATTGACGAGCTACTCGCTTAGCTGACCACCCAGCTTCCATCATGCCGATGATTCTCCCCCTCTCAAACTGTGACAGCTGCTCATATTGTCTTCGAAAACGGCGTAATGGCATATCTACCTCAGCTCTTCCTTTGTAAACGATTCGGCACGCTCAAACAAGCTTTGGTTACCTGTTTTATACTCCACGGTGAACGACGTTAAACGCCCTCTACCGGCTATACGTAACGCGCAATCACGTTGCCTTTCTAATCATTTGCATATCTTCTTGATATGTACCTTCATGCGAAGTTTCGTTACGATCCCGCAATTTATCTTGGTGCGTTAATTTTTTTTGTCCATGAGTGTATTTTAATTATATACAGTAAAGCATTTTCCGTTTCATTAATCAAAACAATTTACAAAGTTAGTTTATAAATAAATATTGAAAAAAACATTGTTTGTCACAAAATTAAATTTGGAATAAAATATAAAAAAGGAAATATTGATGGTTGAAGTTAATGCCCTACACCAGTAAATTAAAATCCTTGACCTTAGTTTAAAACAAGCAGAGCAAAAAGCAGAATTTATAGTTAAGATGTGATTCAAAATCAAGCTCAATTATTACATATAGGGAAAATTTATTGCAGAAACTGGTGTTTGTGTAAATCTTGAGTGTTCAATTCGTCGATCTATTTAAGTGATTATTTGTCTGAATATCATTGAGAAACTGAATACCATTCATAGTACTGAATATCATTTAGAAACTATGGTCTTTCTTTATTTAACTTACTATTTATTTCAATAACCCATTGGTTATATCAGTAAACAGGAATATTTGTTTTACATTACCGCAACATTGATCAATAGAAGAAAATACATTAAAAACAGATTAAACACGTAACAATAGAAATATAAGAAATAAACTACTTTTCATATATTTACCATCAAAATCAGTTTTAAATCTCGAGAAGAGTCTTCTTAAATTTACCACCATTCGATGTCGAGTCCACATAATCACTTTTATAGTATAATTATCAATGTACAATTTTATATTAAACCATGAATTAAAAGAACAGTTTTATCAGTAATGAATTTTCATCTGGTAATTCGTCCATTAATATCCCGCCCTTAAGATTGTCAGTAAAAATATTAGGTAATCTTAACTGCTTAGCGTTAGTTGTTCAGAATCTGGGTAATTATTATAGTCAATTTACGTCCTTTCAGTTTCATAATCTAAGATGTTATAAGCCGAATAATTGTCTCTTCTCTATCCTCATTTAATTACATATTCAAAAAACTAAATTTATCCGGTGGATATTTCAGTTAATGCTTGGCGATTTGACCCTGTCTATCTATAGTTCTCAAAAGGTTGTAAGTTTCTTCGATCATTCAGGTACCTCCTCGAAAGACAGCCTCTAAAGCTACCCTTAAATCATAAAGAAATCACCAGGCTTCGGGTCCTATTTATATTGACAGTTAACAAATAAATCTTGAGAGCCCACAGGATCGTTAATAATACACCAGTAAGATTTGATGCAGTTGTTCAAGTGCCTTCTTTTCATTGCTGAAAGCATCTGATACAGGAGTAATATTTAACAGTAGTCAACATAACAAAAAAAAAAAAAAAAAAAAATCGGTACAGTGAAAGTAAATAAAAGAAGCAAAATATCATTTCATGCCTTCGACTATAATTTAAGATAATAACAGAAAATTATTCCAGTCTTACACTCTGCTTTTACCACTCAGTGATCCACAACAGAATAAAATAAACCTAATTCCACTCAACTCCCTTCTTATAAAAAGAACCGCGAGTGACACTAACTGACAGCGTGTTTGTCACTTCAGTAATTGAAATTCTTGTTTATTAACGAAATTCGTGTTGACAAAGTTCATTCGTCGCTGAAAAGGATATTTAGAAAGAAAAAGGTCATACTTTTACAGTGAATACCTAAGAAACATTGCATCCATAATTTTCATTACGTCCCTCTCGACACTTTATTGTAGGAAAAATAATTGAAAGGTTTACGATAGAAAAAGAATCACTTTATAAAATATTCTACGACATTATACAATCAGAAGTATAATTGAAAGTACAGTAAACTATGAAATTGCTTTATAACCAGTATCTTAATTTGCTATCCAAGAGAGTTATAATTACGTGTTCATGTAAATTTAAAAGAATTATCTCAAATCTTCATTTTTACATAAATAAATTTCTGACAATAATTCGTTGTTTTACGCATTGCCTTAAATTACTACTAATTTTAATAAAATTCTTAATAAATTATTTAAAAATTATATTACTAACAAATATATATTTAATATTTTTATCGTACTCAGTCTCTCTCGATGTAGTTCGGTTAAGTCTTTAAAACGAAAAAGAAAATGAAAATTTTTGTTTGGTGATAGAAAAACTTATTTTAATTACGCACAAATTATTACGTATATTAAAGGAACACGAGGCACTCGAAAAATACGAAAGCAAATTTTCTATGAAACAAATATTGAAAGAAGGAAAATTATCATTTATAACCAAAATTATTCACATCAAACTATTTTTCAGTCATGAGGAGTATTTTATGTGTTGTGCGGCTTAATATTCATTTGTGGTTCTTTGTTTCAATTAAATTCCGTTTCATCCAAAACTAAAGTTTTTTGTGTTCCAAATGCTCTCTATGACTCTAACTTACTTCTCAAGTCTTATCTTTAAATTTGTACGGTATTCATTAGCTATATCTTTATTTCTATTTCATGAGAATTTTGAAATGAGAAATATTTAAAAAAAAAAAAAACTATATTTGAAAATAAAAACTAGTTTTGGGAAGAAAAATGTACGATTTGAAATACTTATTTAAAAAAAAATTGGCCTAAGCAATCAGAAAAAGATATTTTGTACATAGGCAATACTCGTCAATAGCTAACATATAAATAATTTTATCAGTATTAGGAAGAAGAGTCAAAAATATTGCTACAGAAATAAGACAATGAACTTAAGAGAACGAACAATGTCTTACATTTACTCTTTTTTTAACCAGCAGATTAAAAGCGCATCTGTGACGCATTTGATAAACCGTAGAATAAACATATAATATTTTGATCTGAGAAATTACTTAGAATAAAAAAGGTACCATAAAAAATTAGAAAAAATGGTCCACGATAATTATTTCACCGCAGTTACCCAATGCATTTGCCATTTAAAAGAGAATCTCTTACAATGCCACGATAATGCAAATGTTTGAAAATGAGTTGAAATAAATATAAAAATTATTCAGTTGTTATTTACTTTCAAATTTTTACATGACGCTACTATCAACATAATGTCATACGAATAGAATATCACAAATATTAATTTATTTCTCAAAATATTATTTACTAAATTAATTTTCTATTCATCATGAAATTGTTATTAATTATTATTTTTATTTGATCGAAGAAAATCATTTTCAATATCTGTTGGTTTTGTAATTATACTTGGTAAAGTGAATAATAATATTTTAACAGCGCAAGAGCCAGATGTGGCCATGCTTTACCAAACAAGCTAAAGATGCGATCTAGACGTGTGAAAAAACTGAAAAAAGTTAATTGGTTGACTAAACAGAGAGTTGAAAGTAGAGAATATCCGTATTTATCAAAGACAATAAACCTCAAGGGACAATAAAATATGACAAGGTGCTTTGGAGTCATAATACTCATATCCACCTAAAGAAAGAAAGCCCATGAGGCCTGTACATGGTAAAAGTAGCTTAAAACTTTCAGACTGAGGAGATGAACATGTATAGTACTTAAAATTTTAAGAAATCAATACTTAGTGAAAGCATTTAATTCCATATGTGGAACAGAAACGTTTGTTATACAAATACTTTTTGAGTTATAAATGGATCAATTTATTTGAAGCATGCATATTTTCCTCTTTAATCTCATTTTTTTTCTGAGAAAGCTGTGAAAGATTTTATTATACTTAAGAATATTAGAGTTCAATTTAATCATATTATTACCTACAATACTCGCAACTGTAATTTAAGAAGAGCAGAAGGGAACTTTTTAAAATGGACATATTTATGAAGAAAATTAATAATCACACCCCATTTTCTAGAATAATATTAATCAATATAATTACTAATTTGAACATCCTTTCCAAAACTTTTAATTCAAAAATAGTTAAATTTGCTTTCTTGCAGATATTAAATAAAAATTCAGAGTAAATTCAGAGCTCTGAATAAAGAGAGAGAATATTTAATCTGTGATAGATATGGAAGAAATAAATTACTGCCAGAAAAACAATAGTTGTAGTAATTCGAGTAAATGATGATAGCCTGCATCATAAAGTCGGATATTTAATTTTTCCTGAATGGGTAATTGGATCCCCAGTTATTCATAAAAATCGAGAATCTTGTAGTTTTTCCGGTATTATAAAAGATTCACTATACATAAATAGCATAGAACATCAATTGAGTAAATTAATAAAGGCGTAAAAGTGCAAAAGTTTATTATTAATGACTTACATTTATTATTTTTATTTTCTTTCTTCGTACTAGTGACATACTTCATTGGATAGAATTTTTCTTTTGCTACTTCTCGGCAAAACTGTTTCGTTGCGAATGTGAGTTTCGAACTTTTTTCCCTCTTTATTCAGCTATTACTTTTGTCGCGCTTTATCGTTGACAGTTTGTGTAAGAAAAATGATAAATTATCCGAATAATGCCATTGTACAATGTGCATTATTGAACCTTAGTATGAGCATAAATAATGATCTACTACTTCTTTCAAAGTTAGAAAACTGTTATGCAACATTGCTGTTTATTTCTGCGTCTGTTATACTGTTAAGATTATGCTATATTGTGGCAGGAAAAAAAAGACTGTTTTGAGTCCGCGAGGGAAAAATAACTAAACAAGGTTAACTTTTTAAATAATACTTTGGTTAATTGCACATCTAGCAAGTATTTTTTTTTAATTGAATAATATTTACCTTACTGATTTTGATTCTTCAAAATTTGCTATGAATTCTACTGATGGAGGAATACTAATAAATTAAAAATGTTAATCTAAATATAACTTTGTTCTATGCATAATAATATAAATCTAAAGAATAAAGTCTAAATTTAGAACTCAAGAAAATATTATATGCTACAGTGAGTTTTCCTTCCATGTGCTTCCAGAGACTTATAAGTAAACATTTATAATAAGTAATGAAACAATCGATTAAAAATTGTTAATTACAAAGTATTGTTTACCTGTACATTTACCTGTACAAAGTATTGTTTACCTGTACTGTATGTTCGCAAGGAATGTTACAATATTATAGCGAGAAGGAAGCAAGGAATCGAAAATTGAAGTACAAGTTTTTTAAGCTTCTGTTTCACGTATCTTCTGGACTTAACAGGCATTTGTTGATGAATATGTTGTATGAGTACTTTTTCTTGAGCTAGAAGGTACTCGTTATAAATTTAGTGACTCCTTCATCTGAGAGAGTGACGTTTCCTACTCGGGTAACTGTTAAACAATTACAGTCCGTAACCATCCATTTGCTCCATTCAGTTCAACAATAATCGACATGCTAACATTTGGCTTCCCAGCTTCAAGCAAGCTCGTTTTTATTCGTTTAGCTTCATTCATTTCAGCTCTTTAACAGAACTCCATCAAAGTAATTATCATGGTACAATTAAGTCTCCCAAGAGAATGTAAGTACATTCTGAAACATTATTTAGAATTAATTCGTTTTTTGTGGATTCCTTACAATCTTCATTTTTGTATTCACTTCTATCATACCTCTATTTATTTTAAATTCTCGTTAAATTATGCTTTACGTTAGCACCATCAAGTTCAACAGGTCTCTTATATTTAATCCCAAAGGAACAGCTACGTCGTAGCCGTTTGCATCTAAATTCTAGTCTACATTCATAGAATAGAATTGCTGTTTCTCGTTGATATGGTCGTTTTTGTGGACTCTATAAAGAACTAAGGTCTAACGTCGTTTTTGTGGACTCCATAATAGTTCCCTTTGGACTCCCGGACTCTGCATATTCCTCCTTCATACGATAGTACAAATACCCTGCTGGCCATTAAACACCTGGAAGGAAAGACGTAAACAGTATGACATCAAGACAAAATCAGACCATTTGTAAGCAGTTTGGAGGTTTACAAGGGAGCGAAGTTAGTAGAAAGAGCTGCCCACCCTGACAGCTAAAGCGGCCCTTAACCAGTTAGTAATGGAGTCTAACTGGATTTGGTGACAGAAACAGGAAACTCAATCCATGCTGCTTCAAGTGATGCCACGCTTCATCAACAGCATTCGATGGAGATGGGAGGAGGGCCAGTCTCTCAGTAACCCATGACCACATGTTTTAAATGGTTGACAGATCTGGAGACCGTGCTGGCCTGAGTAACAATCGAATACCTTATGAATCAAGGAAGGTCAGAATACGACGTGTAGCATGTGATCTTGGATTATATTGTTGGAAGATGTCGTTTAGCAGATCTTGAAGATAGGACACAACCACTGGACTTAAGATATCAGAAATGTACCGTTCTGTTCCAATTACCATCGATCCGAACTAGAGCTGTGCGTGTCATGTATCCAATGGCTGTCCAAACTATCACACTAGGTGCAGGGTACCTGTACCGATATCTAATGCAAGCAGGTGATGAGCAATCTCCAGACACGTTAAGACCATTAGAATATTGCACAATCATGGTACAGTGTGTTTGGAACGGTCCCTCTGGAACAGTTGAAAACCCAGTAAAAGGGCATTTTGCATAAATCTTAGGAATATTACTAGCTGTTTGGAAGGAACGAAAGTTTTATTTCTCTTCTTGGTGACCTTTTATCCCTCCCGGCTGTTTATTTAAATTTTACTAAAATTGACACAGACACTCACACGAATTCGGAAGACACAAACACCCACAGTTAAAAACACTGATTATTTAACTCATAACACGTATCACTGCGCTATTCACCAATATTTATGTCAGAAAACCATGTATTATTCCTCAGGTTTGCCAATCTTAGTGAAATAACCGTTAACTTTAACTCTTCTCATTTTAATAAACTTAATGAATGTACCAAATGATGGTCTTCTCATCGTATCATTTATAATGCATTGTTTTTTATTCATATATGTTATATGTGCCTTCTCTCTCCCACTATAGGATTCATTTGGCCTGTTAAATAACCACTAGATGTAGTTAATCTCTAAATTTATGTTTGCACGATGATAATTAATTCAGAGAGACGGAGCTCCGCATAAGAACAGACAAATACAGTGAGAATAAACATAGATATTCTCACGCAAAAGTAAAAGCTTGTATCTCTTAAAGTGTATATCTAATATGCAATGTAGAAATGTTAATATCATGATTCTGAGGTGACAATGGAAGTCAAGTATTTATTCTTGATTTTAAAGCGTGAGCAGCACATTTTCAGTCTTCGTATCACATGCTTCCTGTCACTTATATCTGACTACGCGTATACACATGATTACATTTTTCAAATCAGTACATGTAATTGGTAAATATAGAGATATTGCTACAGAGATCTTACCGCAATGTCAACCAAATCGATACAATTAATACCATTATAGCTTGGTATCGAACAAAATCAACCGTCATAGATCATTTGATAAAGGTTAAATATCCTAATGAGGATCGATTTTTTACTGTTTGGAAATAATGCATTAACTTTTTTACACAGGAACCAATTAATGTTAAACTTAAAATTTTGCCTTAAGGTATTATTTTACAGAATTACAGATGGATCAATTAATTCTTGATTGTAAGCAAAAAAAAAACAGCAACACAATATTTGATTTTATGTGAACATTCTTATTTTATTACAATTTAAAGAACACAAATACTTTCGGAAGACTTTTTTTTAAAAACGTCATCTACAGAAAAACGTATGTCATTTTGTACTTCATCTTCCATGTAAACAAGCTATGTTAATCTTATAATAGCAATCAATTATTTAAGTCTTAGAAAATTAATAAATTTATATGGAATTTTGAAGCAATTTTAGCAAAATTTCAGCAGTGTTTCATGAAATTTGTAGAAATTTGCATTGTTCTAATTTGTAGAAATTTAGCATCAAATAGTCCTCATGCATGTATCTACAGCATGAATTTAGTCAAAGAGCCATTATAAGAAAATTACCATATTTTAAACATTGATATACAAATATTTGAAAAAAAAATATTAATTTTGAACATTTTTTTAGTTCAGCATCTAAATAAGATTATGAGTAAATATAGTTACAAGGGACAAAGAAATTTAATAGTATTATTTTGAATTATCATTTTTGGTGTTTTCAAAATATACAAAAAAAAAATAATTTGAAAAAAATGCATTTTTAGTACAGTTTAGCATGTATTTTTCTAGCATCAATTTAGCATGTATTTATACAATTACTTACTTAAATTTCACCAGTTTATAGCTTACACCTTGTGTGTGTGTTGGCTAATTTTTAACAATTTTTTTTTGGCTAACCTATTTTTTCTGACAACTTTTTCCATTGACAAAGAAAGACGTCTTGACTCACACTTGAACCTTATCGAGTTCCGTAAAATTATTCAATAGGCACACTAAAATGTTTCAATATATCTAATCACTCCTGAAACTTCTTATTAATGTAAATTACTGTCATGTATCTTCCTAATCGCTTTGTCGATAATGCAACAAAAACGTCTTTTGGAATGAATTTCCACAAAATTCTATTGAAGCATTCGTTTGCATTTTGTCACTATCCTATAAGCATTTTTCTAATAGGTATTTATCTTTTAACTTCATGCAAATAGGTTTCATAATGTTAATTAAATTTTAGGGAAGTTTTTTAGACTTATCCTGATAAATTTGATTATCATTTCATATGACTTTTTTTATATTTGCATCAGTTCTCCGGTCCACCAGACATTGTCCTAGCATTGGTTGTTTTGCTTTCGAACAACTGTGGAACATTATCACAATTACTGAGAGTAGAATACCTTCCAAATAATTCACACTGCTACGGATACAATGCCATAATAATTTTGTAACTTATTGATGAAGGCATCATTCAAGTTTCCTCGTCCTCCAAGGAATTTCGCTTTGATTCCAATTTTCTTAATCTTCATCCAGCATGGTTTTATATATGTCCATTTCACTTGTATTTTGTTACGGTATTCTGATCATCAATATCTATCGCAGCACCATTCCCCTTTGAGTATCCGTCGCCAAAAATATTTAAGCATTGCGATTTTCTTACTTCAACATATCATTCAAAAACTCCCCATACACACACCAACAGATTTCATGGCGCTAGTGAATGCTGCATGTTTTGCACAGTTATGAAGGTGTATAACTCTTCGTTTATTGAATCAAAAAAGACGGCATACTTTTGACATAGATTCAAAGTCTAATACATTCCAGTATCTATTAACCTTTTGAAGACGGCGGGTTTTGAGAGGAAAAGGCCCTTAAAGACGGCGCTTTAGGCGATGTTTACTTCCCCCTTTTTTATCGCTCATTGATGGCACCATACATAGGCATACAAAAGAAGCAAGATAATTGCTAGGGTCAGCAGTGAATGGGGATGTTCGCGGCTTAGAAAGTCCCTAAATACAAAGAGTCTCCCTTTCTTAGGGAAACATATTTTCTTGGAGAACTCAATGTAGTAATTACGATTTCAGTTCAAGAAAATTTGAGAAATTTATTTATTTTGTTTTTTTAAAAAAGAAATTATTTCCTAACAATTTAAGCTGCTTTTCACCTAGATTTCCTTTTTCAATATTATTAAGAGCATTGAGAGAAATAGCACAAAACAATGATGATAATATAAAACATTGCATAAAAAAAATGAAACGCTTAGTTCATTGTAGACAAAGGTACACACAATAAACTAACCAAATTTAATTGATATAATTCAAGTAAAATTTATTTATGTTTTGATTTTCAGTAAATTTATTAAAATAGATATAAAATATTTTAAATTTATTTTTCTTTTAAATGCAGGAATTTGATACACACCTGGTGTTAAAACTTGAAATAATCATATTAGAAATAAGAAGTAAATAATTTGATACTTCATAAATTACACGTAATTATAATCAGTAATACAAAATAAAATAAAAAGCAAAATTGCTGATCCTGTCTCTTGATATTATAATGTAAAATTCAGACTTTCTCAAATAGATAATGAAGTAAGTTTAAAAGCTCTTATAAGTATTCACAGCATTTGTATGACAATAAACATATCATCATAAATAAACTATGCTTTTTTTTAAACTTCATTATTACTTAATTTATAATTGTTTTTCTCTTTTAGAACATGCCAGAAAAATCTTAAAAATTTATACCCTCTTAAGAATTTTCTTATATATCTTCCATGAAGGAATGATAGATTTGATGTATAATTGTCATTTTTTATTGTTCCATAATCCATTATATTGTGATACATTAATATTCATAATATTGAATGAATCCTAAGATTAAGTCTAAATTTTATTAACAAGCATTTTTCAAAAATGAAAACTTTATTTTTCTTTGATCTAATTCTTCTAATATATGCTGAAAACTATGATAAAATATTCACTATGGCAAATAAATGAGATGAATAAATAGCAAAACCATTAAAAAAAAAGGTATTTCGCATTATGCTCTAAAATGTGAGTATCCTAAGGCTATAAATGTTGGCCTTTGTTAAATAGTGCCACATTGTATTGTCCACATGTTTTATCGAAAAAAAGGTGACGATTAGGTGTTCCAACGTGTAGCACAGCTGATACGCATTAAATCAAAATCCTTACGTTGCCGCGGTGTGGAAATTAGAAGTGGACGGTCTAGCTCGGCTATGGTTCTCGTTACTTGTTTGTCATTTAAATTACGAGGTCCGTCTTATTAATTTGTCCCTTATGTTACTTGTAAATGAAATATTAATAATTTATCAGTTTACCTACGTGTTCCTAAAAATAAATTCTTTAAATGCACATAAGAAATTTAAAAATATATTTTTTCCAATAGTAATAAATGTTTTCATTAGTAAAAAAGAGGAAATGCTTTGAATTTTTAGAATACTTCTAGTAAAACGCAAACAATAAGCTGATATCGAAGACAAAATATTATGACTGCAAACATTTTTAAGTTGCCGAGGAGCTTCACGTATCTGAGTAATTTTGTTTATATAAAAGGAATATATGATTCTTATTTGTACTTAATAGTTTCTTTTGCAAGTAATGACAACATACTGGAGCTTCTTACCTTTTTTTCACTATTCGTACAAAAAGTTATATTCTTAACCTTTGGATAATCCTTACTTTTTATTTAAAATTTCAAAAGAATTGCATAACATTGCTTGAATTCTAAGATTACTGCTCTGATTTTTGTGCGATAATAAACTGATTTTTATGCGTGATTTTGTGCATATGATAGAGCCAAAGCCAATACATTCCTACGAAGCCAACTCTTTAGATCAACATTCAAAATAATTACAAAAACCTTTCCTTCTCAAAGCACAGACTCCTCAGTCGGTTTAGAAATAACTGACAAAAATTTTTCTTTACTTTCTTCAAAATGAAGGAAAACTTTAGCTTCAAATATCGTTTTTTCCCTCCCCCCACTTCGTTTGGACAGTCCCCTAAGTGACTGGGTCCTTTTTACATTATCTCTCAAAATCTAACACAATATCAGTTCTCTGAACGATTATTTTCATTTTCCCGATAACGTTCGCAAAGTAGAAGGGGTCCTTCTTTTAAGTTGGAGGGCATAGTTTCTATTTATCCTATGTCCGACAATGTAACAGAAAAGGAAATGCATTTTCTAAAGCTTTATTACGGCAATAGGAGGAAGAACCACGGAAGAATAGTTTTCCGGCTGCATGAAAGCAACCTTCAAGATTTACAAGATAGCAGATGTGCATTTCTAGGTTTTATTACTCCAAAAAGGCATGTGATAATCAATAATGACCAAAACCTGAAAGAATCAACAAAAATCAAGAGGGAGAAGCATTCTTTGTCGATATGAAAGCTTTTACAACTTGTTTTTCATGCTCCTTTACAAGAGCTTTCTGATTCTCTATTCAGAGTTTCAAACGGTTGGGTGCCTTAGAACGCACCCGAACATTCCTTTCTTTGTACTATCGTACATAAAAAGTGTGACTCATGAATAAATAGGCGAGAAAAAAAAAAGAAAACGAACACATTTT
>BMAW01118820.1:16600-31867 GCA_019974015.1 Nephila pilipes
ATTTTTTTTTTTTTTTTTTGTTGTTGTTGCAAGTATTTTTTCTTTTTTTGTTGTTTATACATGATTCAAAAGGGTTTTTTTTTTTGATGTTTCGATATAAAATTAATTGTTTTTCAATAAGCATAACTTAAGATAACAGTAAAAATACGCTTCTGTACAGCAATACATTGTGTAATTATGCACAATTTTTTTTCAAAAACTGAATGCAAAAATTGCTTCAAATTCTCCACAAATATATTTTAAGTAGTTTTACAGGCGTAAAAGTTAATAAAAATGTAAAACTGAGGTATTTTTAAATCCGGAAAATGCATAGCAATACCTGTATTAGTAAAAAAAAATTCATTACGAAAATATGTAATTATATTTTTTAGTGTGAAAAAAATAAAATAAAAATCATAAAAAAAATCACCAGTTAAAGTTATAACACTTTTTTGAATAAATATTGAAAATAAAATTTTTATGTAACATACATTTCTTAATAATACTTATATATATTATTATTTGAGTAATAAAGTAAAGTGGAGCATATATTAGAAATTAAAAATTTATTTCCAAATAGTTAAATATTGTTTAAGTTCAACATATTAATCCAATAATTTCATATTTTAACAACAAAATAAATTTTATTCTATGTTGGAAATTTTTATACAATAAAAATTGAGATTACAGAATTTATTTATTACAAAAAGGGAATAAAGTTATGTATTATAAGCAAAATTATTTAAAAAAGGTAAAAATGTGTATTAGTGTAATGATTTTACAGATTTTTTTAGAGTTCTTTTGCGTACGAATGTAAGCATATCAAAATAATAAAAATTATCTAATTGAAGCAAAAGGAATAAATTTGGGAAATATTTAATGTACTATAACAATTTTAATTAGTGTGGGACTTTTTGAAAACAATGATTTAATTATTTTCGGTTATGAAAGACTCAAATTTGTTGAAGGAAGTTGTTATTCATCTCATTAGTTTTCTTAACACATAAAATAAGGAAATATACAAAATTCACAAATACTTTTCAAAATTCTATGACATTTCAGGTGCACTAAAACTATACAAGAATTATAATACTGTTCTTGGATATAATACAAATTTTTTAAAAAAAATATTTAAACTGGAAATGAGATCCTGCAAATCAAGAATCTATTTAAATTCACCATATATAGATATTATTTTACATGATATTCTTCGAAACAATTTACACACAATCCTACATTACACAATTTACACGAAACAGAAGTGCGTCTCCTTACACCTTTGGACTTACACACAACACAACGTCGCTGAACTTTTTTAAATTCAGGCCAATGATGGTTTTCAAGTCTATTGCTTCTAAAATTTTGTTCTGGGCTGGTTAAAACTGTTTGATTATTTTCATTCTGTAAAAGTTGCTTGATTAAATTTAAGCGGAATATTTTATGGCTTATGCTTTTTCCCGTTTTGATTTTGAACAATATAAATGCATTTAATACTGTCAAATCTAGTAAATGAAAAAAAAGTTTTTTGGTCCATTTTAGTGTCTTACGACCAAATGTATAGCTGTTTGCCATGCGATCACTCAGATCTACAAAACCCATATTTGAATTATAGCATGTTATTAAAGCTGGCTTTTCACATCTATCATTGCACAAAGTTGTTTTACACATTTCTGGATCGTGCATGTTGCTTAGCATGAAAACTTCCCTTTTATCCTTCCAACACATGGCTGTCATGCCGCTGCCAAATTTTATAGACAAATCTCCTTTTTTCATTTTTTGAAAAGCTAATTTTTTTGGATAATTCTTCCTATTGGAAAGCATAGTGCCACAGGAATTCATTTTGTATTCTTTATACAATTGCTGGACCAATTCTGGGGATGAAAAAAAATTGTCCATGAACAATTTGTGCCCTTTATTTCTTACACTTTCGGCCAATTCCAAAACTGTTGCATGAGTAGGTTTTATTTTTAAACCACTTTTCAGTCTTACCCTATCTGATCCCAAGTATACTTTCATGTTGAAAGTATAGCCTTTTTTATCCACAATTTTGTATACTTTGATACCAAATCTTTTCCTTTTTTTCGGAATATATTGTTTAAATATTATGCGTCCCTTAAAAGAGACAATTACTTCATCAATTGCTAACTCTTCAGATGGACAATATACTTCTTGGAAAGAATTATTTAAGGAGTTAAAAACATTTCTTAGTTTCCAAAGTCTATCGTAATCCGAAGATGTTTTATCCGGAGCATTATCATTATTTTCGAAGTGTAAGTACCGAAGCAGATTTAAAAATCTGTCCCTCGACATAATTTTCCTAAAAAAAGGTGTATCCAGCATTGGATCCGTTGACCAATATTCCTTTATATTGTCCTTTTCTATATGACCCATCAGAAGTATTAATGTAAGAAATTTTACAATCTCTATTTCGTTTGTTTCAGTCCATCCAGGATTATGTTTCCTCAAACTTGATGGTGTTACAGATTGTAAAACTCGAGTTGCATATATGTTTGTCTCTTCTGTAATTTTTTTTTACTACAGAGTTTTTAAATATGCAATTAAAAAAATCACTTTCTGTGACACACGGTACAGCGGCTCCTTTTATCACATTATTTCCTGTAAAAGGTAAAATTGTCGCTTTATGTGATATTTGTGGGTCGTTCCAGATTATTTCATTTTGTTCTTCGGAGACAACCTCATCTTCAACCTCTAGACTCAAATTTAAAGATTGATCTAAATCATCTTCCTCATTTTCTAACTCACAATCAGAATCCGAATCATCAAAATTTTCGTCTTCTAAATCAGCTAAAACTTTCTGAATCTCTTCAGTGGTAAGTCCTCTTTTACGTTTAGGCATTTTTTTTTAAAAAAAATCAAATTAATTTAAAATGAAATGATTAAGAAATCGAGATGACAAAATCACTTACAAAAATAACTATGCACACACTGCTAGTGAGAATTTGAGTATGAAGGAAAAAAGAGGGATTTTTAGATAAGGGTGAAAGAGGAAACTCTACCCACCTCCCTTCTGAATACAAAAGAAACCGGTCAAGCAAATGATGTTCCGGGGCTATAATAGGCCTCATGCTGATTCGAAAGCTGTTTACAGGGGAAAGCACGGCTTGGCCGCTACATCGGTCAACGCCGGCTTTTAAGGGTATATTCCTTTTGGCCTGTAGATCGGTCTGCCGCCCTCAAAAGGTTAAAATAACAAAGACACATTCATTAAAGGATGAATATCCTCTCCGTTGCCAAGTGCTATCAACCGACACACAACATTGAAATAGTTCAGCATCATTTTCATTAAATCTAATTTTCAATGTAGCTTCATTCATTGTATTGTAGGCCACTGTAGCCTAGGGGTCATAGGCGTGGATTTGAGGTCGGCGGTTTTCATCACGTCGCGGGTTCGAGCCTTGGTGCCAATAAAGACCCACCGTATGGCCGGAGAAGAAGCACATTAAATCCGTCGGGCCACAAAGTACTCCCGTTGGTTTGGTGTAAAAGTTAGGAGAGAGTTGCCAGCTTAGTTGTCGTTATCGTCATTTGAAAAACGTTCAAGACTATGAGGTTCATTGCCAGTAGCCTTCGTGTTGCTTTTAGGGTGACGTTAATAAAACCAACCCATTGAATTGCATGCTACGTATGTAGCAGCAACTTCGAGTTTTTCAAGTTTCAAGTCAATTTGCGAATTAGTCTCATATCAAAAAACAGATGAAAATTTAACGTTATGCAATTTGTTTACTTTTTCGGAGGCGGAGAAAGAGAAATAATAGTCACAGTTTTCACATTTTAAGTCATATTCATGGCCAATCCAAACATTGACTGTTGCACTGTATCAACTCTTCTTTCAAATATAGATGACAATATAGTAAAAAAAATACATTACTAATTCCTAGGTTAAAAATAAAAAAATTTCATTGTTTTCTGGAACATCTGTGGGTTTTAAACAATTGATTAATTTTGTTTCTCTTACAGTTGAAATATCTCAATCGGTACTAATTTTTTAGTTCCTTGAAACTGAAATTTTATTAGAGTACTTATTTCTTTGAAATGACATTCAAGGTAATCACGCTTTTACTTTTGTTATTTCTCATAACAGTAAAAATACTCACACCAGATAATAAATGAGTGATATTGCATCAAGAATAAAGTTGACAACATTCGTTTTGCAACTAACAAAACCACAGTTGTCATTGAATCAAGCTGCATGTTAATAAAACAAGTATTGCTATATTTCATTAAATTCTACGTCGTCAGACACTATCAGAATGCGTAATTTTGTTAAATATTATATTGTTAGTTATATTAAAAAATATGGTATTTCAATTCTGCTGGTCAACTTTAAGGGCATTTAAATGCTGATTTCAAGTCATTTAAAAACTCTCTTTTATCATTTTGAGCTTACTGATTCAGTGATATCTTGGATTTTAAGTAATTAAAAAAATATATGATAAAGATTTTATAAAACTAAATAAATATTTATACATATTTAATAAAACAAATAAATTTGATTATGTGATGTTTTTTCGCGTAAATTTATCGTATTCATATACCTTTGTATTCATATATAATTGCACTTTTTAAATCAAATTTGGACACCCTCATTATTCATTAAAAAAGCTAAATAAATTTAATAAGTAAGAGAGTCTAATATAGTTTATACAGTATTTTTTTTCATAATTAAATACTCATTTTTTTAGATAACTGTCAACAACCATAATAAATTTCAATCATGAACGTTAAAATATTTCGCGTTTTCATTCATGTCAAATAACTATTTATTATTAATGTTTTTCATAAATATAAATAGTTTATAACCTTTTAGTTCGACACAATACAACTAACATTTATTTACTTCATATTTAAAAAGTAACAAAACTATTTAAACTTCTTCCTTATAATGACACAGAGAGAAACATTACACCAATAATTTTCCGTACATAATGTAGACAATCCCAAAAGGAAATGTTAACTACTTGCAGTTTAGACAAAAAAGGCTACTTATCTTTTTCAGTCCTTAACAAATATATTATTTTGTATTCCTTTTTTGAAATCTTAGTCTATTATTCTTCTATATTTATAATAAAACCTTGTTGCTTTCTATTTAAAATGTATATTCGTTATAATAAAAAATAAATGAATTGAAAGACGTATTTATTTATTGTTTTTGCAGCTTTTTATTACTTAGAACATTGTCTTATGTTTAAACTAAGCATTTTGAATTACTTTTCGTTTCTTGTTTCAGCTTGCAACTATTTTTATTGGAAAAATATGTTATGGAACATAAATACTTTTAAATAATTTCAGTACGTAATAAGAAAAAGAAGTATAAAAAGTGATTAATATACATATATTAAATATATGATATTCAAATCAATATTCCCTTAAAAGTTCCTTATGTCTGCGATTTAAATTCTTATTTTTCAAACTGAAGGAAAAATAAGATGTGTTTTCTAACCTTAAAACAAGAGGGGGGATGGGTATATATATATATATATATATATATTTTAAAAATACGTAATTATAATTTCATGCAATCAATAATCATACAATCCTTCATGTATTTTCTCTTTAGAATGTAACTTACATAAAGAATGGATCATATTAAACAGAAGGTATTAATGAAAATTATCAGCTGTCATTTTAATAGTTATATATTAGCATTCTAAAATATTGAGTGAGAATGAGCTTTAAAATATATGGTCAATCGCTTAATATGTAAATACCTGTATTATAAAATAAGTATATTTGAGTTTACGTTATAGATAATGGAAATTCTATTAAATAATTATTATATTTTTATAGTTAATACGTTTAAATTCAATAAAAGAATAGAATATTACAAGAATAAAATAAGTACCATTAACCATCGCAATCGTTTTTATCTAGTTAGTAAAAGTAATTGGTTTTTTCAGGAAGACATTTTGAATGGTCGGTTAATTACTATTTCGCTTTAAAAGTTAATAAAGCATTTCATCGAAAGTCATTATGGAAATTAATAAACTCATTAATTTGTACATTAATTAATTATCTTCTTTTAAGTGAAATCATCGTGTTTTTATTATCAGCAAGATGAAGAAGGCACAAGTTATTTACTCTTATTTGGGTGCAAATATTAATTAAAGCATTTTTTACTGGTGATATTATACTCATCTGCTTCTATTAGATGGGATTAGTCCTTTTTTAATCATTTAATTAATATTCTGATCGTTTTTTTCATGGATCCTTTGCTCTGAGATTGAATTACTCGTATGTATGTTGCCATACATTTTGGGATAAACCGAGAAACAAAAAAGAGATAAAAATTAAACCGAGACGAGAGATAAAAATTAAACCGAGAAACATCAAATTGTTATATCGGTTTAATTTATATAACCAAAAATATTAAATTTTAATTTTTGTCAAATTATAAGAGGAAAAGAAAGGAAGATATACATGATTTTTTTAATTTAGGGGACACATAAATGTAAAAATAAATAAATACTATCAGAACATATTTTAAAACCATTTTTTTTAAATATTACTTTTTCATCCTTTCATATCAATTATTGGAATCTTAAGCATTTTAGATTTATTTGAAAACCTCAAAGATGTAAATTACATAATAATTATTTAAAGTAACAAAATTTAGAACAACTGTTTACTGTTATAATACGAGATTATTTAATGCCCTGTCTCATGAAATGTTTCAAGCTAATGCTAGCAAATTACTGTAATTTCTTAGGGAGAAAAAGTTATATTGTTGCAAACAACTGTTTTCGATTGTTTTTCTTTCGGTGTAGATGCTCATAGGGGGCCATTAAAAATGTCTCTCAAATCAATAAATAACTCAACTGAGTTTGTATACAAGTACATAGATTTTAACTTTTGATCGTAATTCTAACAAATCGCTAAGAATACAATAAACTCTTAATTACTTTTAATTATTTGCATAATCGTTTTCTTAATAATTATGATATAATTTTTCATGGAAATCTTGTTTTGATGAATTTAAACACACACATTTCTTTCCATAAAATTTTTTCTAACAGTTAGACAAAATATTAAATTAGATATATTATTCTGATGAGTTACAACAGAAAAATTGAGTGCATGTTAGATAATGTTAAATTCCACTCGAATCAGTTTCATAACTGCTGAGAGGATATTATTCGACCATTCCCAAAGTGTCGTCTAGACTGACTATAGGTATAGAACCCGTGTATGATTGTCCCCTAAGGGAATCGAATGATATGTCAACATACGGTAATAGGCCTATGAACCTATTGCACCAATTCACATTACATCTGCGTCTTAACTGTGACTTAGAAAATTTATGGTATCATACATAATTGAACATTTTAATCACAAATTCATGACGGCTAACACTCTTTTTTCTTTAAGGCTTTTAATTTAACCAGAAACTGTAATAATCAGAGTTATTATTAAATACAGTAAAAAAGTTAAGCTCTTCCCGTTGAGACAATTTACAGCGACTCCTGATGGTAAAAGCGGAAGGAAGCATTATAATTTCTAATAATATACAAAATACATAAAAAACGCCTATTACAAAGTTGTATCGAAGCATCGAATCAATAATATTAGATATTAATCAAAAAAAAAAATATTAGTATTAGAATACGTTTAAGACTATTTCCTTTTTCATGATTTCCTACACTTATGTTAGGAAAAGTTTCAGAAAATAACTCGTATCTCCTTTTGATTTGTATACCCTTCTCGGCAGATATAAGGTTTCCGAAGTGCAACTCAAATCTTGCTGTCATAAAGAAACATTCAAATGATATATTTAAGAAACTATGTTTCTATACATCGAATGAGATCTCAATATAAGAAAGGAAAAAGGACTATAACTTGAAAGCTTTACTACAGAGAACTATATATGTTTCTACTCATTTGGATGTTTACAATTTCCTGTTTAACATTATTTAATATTTGCATTTTATTTGTAACTGGATTCTAGGAACCTAGTTAAATTATATCAAGAACTCTAGACTGAGAAAAAGAGTAGTTTTTGTTTTCACCAAGTAATGTTACGGGAAAATGGAATTCAATGCTATTCATGTTTAACGTGTACAGATGATTCTGTCAATGTATTTTAATTTTTTCCTGCAAATAGATTTATTAACTTCTGTAAGCCGTGTGATGAGATAATAAATCTAAAGTTTGAAAACGAAGCAAAACTCTGAACCTTAATTATACCTATAACTGAAGTTCTTCAAAACTCGCATATGGACAATGGAGCGAAATTTGCACTCGTTTTAATCTTAACATTCAAGTGTACAATATACCTAATTATACTTGATGCAACACTGAAAATGTATAGTTAAATACGTATTTTTATGTATCCTTAATAATTTTAGAGATTGCAAAACTAACTATTGTAGGGAGCAGTGTGTCACGTTATCAAATGATAGTTTTTCATTCATCAAGAAAAGAAAAGAAAAGAAATATTCTGTGTCCTGTTTTTATTCTATGAAAGAGAAACTACAAGATTTCTCTCATCTCAGTTTATCTTTCAATGGAGTGGGAAATTTCAGAAATTTAAATTACCTCTAATTATATTACCAGATGTTGAATATTCCAAAACAATGCAAATTATTAACATTGGCTTGGTTGCGTCTATGTTTTTAACGTTTAATTTTAACTCTGCTTCTTTTCATAGATTGGAGTACCATCATATAAATTTGCAGAACTCACGATGGAATATATCTTCAAATTATTTAGAACAGTAAGATGTAAATTTTAATCTGAAATGTGTCAATTCTTAAGACGAAATGCTTAAAATAAAGATATAAATTCATATTTTTAAGTATTCTTAAAATTAAGGTGTTTATTTCGTCTCTCGAAGTGGTCAAATTAAGAAGGTGAAATGTATTGTTAATTAATAGCGTGTGAGGTTTCTCTAGTAATCAGTATACAACTTATAAAGAAGTCAACATAATGAGGATGAATACCACTAAATAAAATAGAATGAAAGTCAATAGCTTAAAAAATGTTATTTCCTAGCAATGGTTAAAAGATAAGTGTGTAAAAGGCTTGAGATGCCAACCCGATAAATAGAGCTAATGGTAAATACATCAAATACGTCTGCAAGATATCTGTTTGTGTGTTTTCAAAGAATTAAAAACTATTAGTGGAGAAAAATTATATAATGTTACGGTTATAAGAACTTTTATTTAAAATTGCGTATTCATTTGTCAAAAGGTGGATGCAAAGATTTAATATATGTCTATTAATCCCATAAAAACTACTTTAAGAAAAAGATTCACTTTAAATAAATAGAAAAATATCAGAATTTCAAAAATAATTTATGCAAAACCATGCGCTAACATTAATCCTTCTATTAAAATGAAACTGTTCCTTTTATTCCAGATATTAATTTCGGAAGTAATTCTCCTCGAAAAGGAGAAATAAATAAATAAGAAAATGGTAGATAAATAAAAAAGGGAAGAATACAAAAATTCATTCTCTAGGCCTTTACAGAGTACCAGCAAAATTCCTATCAATTTGCTGTTTCCTTATTAGTTTTTATTCTAACATTTTTTCTCCTGTTTACTCGTTTATTATGGGATGTATTTGAGAAAATAAAGAGTTAATTAGATTCTTGAGACCCAGTGGGATTTATTTGGACAAAAGTTGGAAAAATGGTGCATAAACAGATTGGAAACAGGGAAAAAATGAATAAACCTCATAATATGCAAAATGCAATAAACATAAGTTTTTCTCAAAATCCGATTCGGAAAGGAAATAGATTCTCCGTAGCCTATCTACGGAAGTTAATTTCCGAACATGCTTATTTCAAGGTTGCCATTTTTGCAAAGAAGAATTCGGATTTTGGCGAATATCGCCTTTTCTTCAGGGGTGATAATTTTACCAGTTTTGTTTTTTAAATAACGTGACTTTTTCATAAATATTTGATTTTTCTTTTGGTTCTAATCCTGTCCAGATAAAACATTTCCAGGAATCAATTTCTTCTACTCATAATAAAATTGTTTGGGATAAGTTGAAGAACATATAGGTTCCTGAACTCTGAAATTAAATATCATTATAGATTTTGTTTAAAGTAGTTTTCATAATCTAACACTACTTCGTTGCTCATTTATTATTTACCAGGATCAAAATTAACCTGCTTTTTAATACACAATTTTTGATTAAAAAGTAATACATCTGTGGCCATACCGTTTATTTTTTATTTGTAAACCGATATTAAAACTGGTTGCTGTGTCTGAAAGCATGTGTCTTTCATATATAATACATTTTTTCCAGTTTTTCCTAGCTTTATTGGTGTTTTAAGAACCGAAGACGAGGTGCGCCAAGTGGAGGGGAAGTTGAGATATCGAAGGGTCATTTTGTTACTGATAGCACATAATTACGAGCGTCTTGTAGCTTGCGACTTTCGCCTCTACCCAAAGATGAAAGAGAATGTTGTTGCAGATGGTGGTTCAAGTAGATAGGTGCAATAAGAACTTCCATAAAACTGTTCAGGTTTATTTTAAACAAAGTATCAAATCAAAAGGCAATACATTATTAGGCTATATCCGCCTTCCAGCGGCTTCCGCGGGTCTACACTTTGGCTTCTCTCTACTGAGCTCTTCGCTTACAAGCAACGCCCTTTTTGGGCACATCGAGCACAAACAACGCCCTCTGACAGAATGACGGCACAATGCAACAAACGCTAAGGGGTAATGGAAATTATGCAACAAACGTTAAGGGGTAATAATTTCGTTCGGATGATAAAATGAAAATAGTCAGTAAATTTTGATGTCTGCGACAGTAACCGGAATTTTTCTCCGTTGCGTTCGCTCGTTTTGTCACACGTTGACAAATGTAACGAACGGAATGGTAACTATTCAAATACGTATAAAAATGAAAAATGTTTTTCATTGAGAACATATGTGCTTCATGCATGACTAGAACTGTATTAGCGGGTAACAAAAAAATGCAATTAAGCATTACTTTTCATTCAGGCCTCGAGCTTACAAGAAAGAAGTATTGAATTGGCGAAAAATGGAGCTTAGTTACTTAAGGTATTGAAATCGTATCAAGACCTCGAGGCATAACTGTTTGAAAAGACCCTCCAAATAAAACGATAGGGAATCTGCATGTACGAATTGCCAAGGAGGAAATATATTTTTTCTTTCAGGAAATGTATGCAGAAAGAGGATAACTTCGTTCTGGATGATAAAGGAAACTCTCATGATTTAATATAAAAGTAAAATTTAACTCATTATTTAATCTTAACCTTTAAAATAAGTGAAAAAAATGTCATACATTTGTTGCAAACAACGAAATAAATGGTAATTCAACGGAGATAATTCAGGATGATATGGAAGACGCCGCAACATCTCGTAGCCTAATTTGTTAAGCCATGGTATGCTTATTAGCACAATATAGAACCATTCATCCTCATGTGCTTGGATGGATTCGTGAATGTTGCTTGTGGCCGCAATACCCTAGTGGTCATAATAGAGGTTTAGTTTAGTTTAGTTTTATTAATGTCACACTAGAAGCAACAGGAGGGCTATTGGCGACGGACCTCGTAATTTCGAACCTTAGTCAATTGACGAGGATGACACCTGAGCTGGCACTTTCTCTCCTAACTTCCACACCACACCAATGGGAGGACTTTGGACCCCGACAGATTTAACGTGCATCAGCACCGGCTACACGGCGGGTCTTTTGTGGCCAAGGATCGAAACCGCGACTCAATGAAAATCGCCGGCCACGAGTCTGAAACCATGACCACTAGGCTTCCGCGGCCAGGTCATAATAGAGGACTTGCGGCTGGTATTTTTCGTAAAGTTGTAGGTTCGAGCATTAATGACACTAAAGATTCACCGTGTAGCCAGGACTGATGCACGTTAAACCTGATGCGGATCAAAATCCACCCGTCGGCATGGTAAGGAAGTTAGGAGAGGGAATGCCAGCTCAGATGTCGTCCTCGTCACCTGACCGATTCAAAATTACGAGGTTCGTCTCCAATAGTTCTCCTGTTGCTTCTAGAGCGACGTTAAAGAAACCAACCAACCTTTCTAAACATAGAAAGCTTTAAAACTTAAATTATTTTTAGATTCCAGATATGTTATGGAGATTTATTTTAAGTAAAAAAGAAAGGGAAGGATATAAAGTACAGAAAAAAAAACTGCAGTCTGAAATGCTATTTTTTACATTTCCCTTAAACTGTAATGATTTTATCACTATAATGTCTTTTAAAGATATATTCATCTGTATGTAAAATGAAAAATTTGCGGAATAGTTTCTCCTTTAAAAAACAACCTTATCAGGTTTCTGAGAAATGCATCATTCAAATACTAATTCTTTTAGATGATGTAAAAATTACTTTAGAAAGAATAATTTCTCTTCTTTGATACTTTCCTGTTTTTCATAAGAAATATTTTTCTTTTAAATGGATTTAAAAATCGATTAAATTCCAACGTTATTTCTTATCGGAAAAAGCTTTTTAAAGGAAAATTAAAAACAAGACAAATTAATTTAAAATTGATAGGAAATAGTTCACTAAAAGAAAGAGAGAGATGAGAAAGAATTCAGATAAAGGCTTAGGGAATCTAACTTTTGTTGATGTTGTTGAATGCTGATTTCGAAACACGTTATTAACTTTGTCATACGATGCATATGTATTTGATTCTTGGGCATTAAGTAATCCTCAGCAGTAAAAAAAAACATTTTAAAGATTTTTTAAATTAAAGAACAAGTTCATGCGACATGATTAAAATTTCATTAAGAATTTCTGATTTTCTCTAATTGGTATTATTTAATAAGGCAATGGATTTCATTCATAATAAAAATATTTCCATTAAAATAACAGAAACAACTTTTCGAAAAGTTTTAAATGACTAACTTTATTTATTATTCTCAAATATTTATGTTGAAAATAAATAGTCTTCGAAATAAATAGTCTTTTAATATACATTTTCAAGAAAATGTATATTAAATAAAGATTTTATGTTAATAATTTTTTAATATAAGTGCGCGGGTATTAGTTCAGCGTGCAAATCAGTGAGCCAGTAACTATGTAAATTGCTAATTCTGGCAAATTGCTCTGCAAATGTCGGTGACAGAAAATTGCGTAATCCGTCACAAATAGCCCTCATACAACTTCCTATGCGAAAGGTTACTCAAACCAACTTAACGAATCTGATACAGACTTAATTTACAAAGAATTTATTTAAAAACATATTATTTCTCTCTTTTGTGGTGCCCCTGATGCAAAAAAAGTTTTAATTATTCTACTTATTTATTTTTTCTTTGAATTACACCACTTTCTGGAAGAACGTCCTCCTACGCGCAATCGTTATATTTGTTTACTGATTGTTGGGGATAGGTTTATATGTAAACTAGCTGATTCCCGCCCGCTTCTCTGGGCAGACGATAATATTATGTACAATTTTTAAGCGATAATGATAATCTAAATTTAAAGTTTTAAGAAATTTATTGGTCTTAATGGTTATATGCGACTTTCCAATATATGAGAAAAAGAAAATGTTTTAGTAAAAAGCCACCCCATATGTATACAATATGGATAAAATTCATTTCACCATATACATGCTACACCTAGTATTGCCAAAGATACAACCTTTTGTCAGAAGATTCATCATGTACTTTCAAATGAAAATGTTCTTCAAATGAAATGTTCAAAATGTTTCAAATGATTCATCATGTTCTTTCAAATGAAATACCCTCGCAATGTCATCTTGTCCCATAAAATTTTTGTCCTTGCCTCAGGAGATCATTGATTTCTGACCATTTAGGATTGCAATCCTAAATAAAAAGTTGTGCAAGTTGGGACTGCAAAAATGTATTACGAGTGTCATAGCCTCTTGAGTTCGTTCATGCATGTAGCGAGGTTCTCCAGTAAACGAAAATTGTCTTGAGGGTGTGCTACTCCGTAAGAAATCGCCATTTTAGTATTTTTCTAAATCCCGCTAAGTTTTGGAGCTAAACTACACTTTCACCAACCAAACTCATTTACTTATATTGCTGAATATGTACGTTTCCTATTTTCGACCTGCACGAAATTTCACGTAAAGAGCCCCTTCGCCAAAATCTTGCCAATCATCCATCAACACTTCAATATTAAATTATTTTATATTTTTTCATTTCGCACGCGCAAATCTCACCAAGTAAACTTAAATGGTGATAATACACATTTTTGTATAATAATATATAGTATATATTTTTTTTAATATTTTTTATATTCATTTTTGGCGATAAAGTCTCCATAAATCACATAACCGATGGATAAGAGTAGATTAATGGATATAAAACGGATGAAAAGTACATTTTGGATAAGACTTCCGTAAAATCCGTTCTTAGTGAGCACCTACATCGCAAAATGAGTAACTATGCTAAATTTCAAGTCAATTGGCTGTATAGTCTTAAAGATCTCGTGATGAGTCAGTCAGTGGTATTTCACTTATATATAAATATATATAGATAGATACTGATTTTATTTTCATTTCTTATGACCAAAATAGTTAATTACAATCAGTCTAAGATATATTTAATTTAATAAGTATCGAGCTTTTGCTTTAATTTTTATACATAATATAATATTTTTGTCTATTTCAATATCTTATTATTTGCTATAACTTTTTTTCCTTTAAATAAATAATTTAATTTCTGTCTCATAATCGTTTACTCTTTCATATATTTTGTTGTCGAAAGTTAGCATTGTTCTTGCCTTTTAGATGCTTGAATGTTTCGATTGTTAACGAATTCAACATCAACTATCAAACGTTTCTTCGTCATATATCGGTTTCAAACTCGTCTCCATTTAAACAGTTTAAACCTAACATATTTTTTACTTGACTGGGGAAATTTTTCTCCCAAAAAATATTTCATTTTTATATGACACATGGGTTTCATTCCGCACATTTAAGTTTACAGAAAACTGTTTTTCCTTTCGTTTCTTACTAAATATGAACTTCTAAGATGTTTTACTTAATTTAATTGAAGTCCTCACCTTATGTTAGACACAATATGACCCATGATTACTCAGATTTAAATCTGATTCAACCAAAAGATTTTCCGTTTTCGTTTTTCATTATTTAATTTGGAATTTTCACATAAAATGATTCTTAATTGTATTTTCATTTATTCTTACATTATTAGTGTTCATTTAGCTATTCAATTATTATTTGTTATTCAAAAAATATATATAACAATAAAGCTCATATTGTTTCTATATTGAGAAGTTAGTTGTGATAAATTTTTAAAAAATCACTTTATTATTATTTGAATTAATCAATTTTTTTCTACATGTGG
>BMAW01118832.1:0-83839 GCA_019974015.1 Nephila pilipes
GTGTGTGTGTGTGTGTGTGTGTGTGTGTGTCTCTGGAATAACCCGAAATTTAACAGTCTGTAGCCTGTTACAAAACTGATTATATTACATTCCAATTATATATATATTATACGTCAAACAAAGAAAAATGAATAAAAACAAAAATACAAATTTAACTATAAAAGTAAAACAATATATAACATTGATTAATTTCTAAAAGCAAGTGAACAAAATTGAAAAAAATAATGTGACAAATACTAAAATTATCTCATGATTTCTGTATCATAACATAAAGAAAATTTCCTTATTTATCTTCCAATAAGGAAATTTCTTTATCATGAGATAATATATCGAAAAATCCAAATATTGAAGAAAAGTAAAATAATGGAATGTAATATAATCAATTTTGTAACAGGCTACAGACTGTTAAATGTCGGGTTATTCCAGAGTTAATGGCCAAACTGTCCTCATAAATATTATATAATATAAAAACGGTTAAAATCAAGGTACAATTGAACATATATCAACGAAAATAAACACTCATTACAAAATCATCTAAGAGGAAAGCGAACTGGTAATTCCAGAAAATTCCTAAAATATTTATAACATAACACAAATAGAGAAACAAAAGTATTATACAATAAAACTAAAAATGACTACAATGTAAATTAAGTAAGAAAACTTCTTCAAATCAGAGTAAAACGTGATACTAGGAGCAAGCATGTTTGACAAGAACGAAATGATTAAGAAAAAGATAGTAACGACATTTGCCAAATACTGTAAAAACTACATGAAAACCTGAAGATGATTACATATACCGCAAAAATTAAAATCCAGTTGGAAAAAAAAATCAGAAAAATTAACTACGAAAAACAACAAAAACGATAAGTAAAAAATAAATAAAAATAAAAATCTAAAATAAAAAAAAAAAACAATTTTTTTAAAAAAATTTTAAAAATAATTAGTAAAGAGCGGAAAAACCTTTTGCTAAATTATAAGGTGAAAAATTAGCCTATTTTATAATTTTTGTAATTTAAATTTGTTTTTAAAATGTGAATTGGGTAATCAGTCTTTGCATATGTAAGATAGAATTTACAAAAATTATTTTAAAAATTTAGATGCATATTAATTAATTTGATATTTCTGAGCAAGTAGATAATATATTTCAAAAAATATTCATGCTTACTATCAAAGAAAATAACTTTTTAATTAGGGAAAAGTAATTATCGCTCGTGTCAAATATATTAATATTCCTATTACCGCCTTTTAAAGTTAATATCTAAGAATTCTGTTTCGTAAGAATTCATATTAGTTTTAATTAGAATTAAATAAGCAGGATAAAATGATAAATCCAGTTTAAATTCTGAACTGAAACTATTTTTAAAAATTATGAGGTCATCTGTATATCAAAACAAAGTGAATTTATTGCTGTCTGTAAAATTTTGTTAATAGAAATGTAAATAAATATTGGCAAGACTATTACTAGTTGGTTCACCATGTGGTATACCTTAAAGTTGTATTTTTTTCCATTATAAATAGTAAAATTTTCTTTTAAAACAAGATTAAATTTAAATTTAAATTTCTCATGATTACAAAACTGTTAATTTCAATTTTTTTTTAAATTTGATGTGATAATATATAAATTAAATCCTCTGTATTTTTTAAATTAAGCAAATCTTTAAAGTCTTAACTATGAATAAAGTAAATTTCTTTATCATTGATATAATTAATAATTACATAACTATTTTTAATAATAAACTTATCAAAACCCTCTATAGTATTTTTAGGAAATCTCTTGTAAATTTTTTTACAATCTTTGATAGCGTATGTATTAAAACCATTAGTTCCAGTTCTAAACTCAATAGGTACTTGATGAAATTTAGCAGTTAAAAAGATGTAATGAAATATTATCTATTAATACAAACACAGAGATATATATGAATCACAGATTTACAGCTCTTAGAACATTATTCACCTTTAAGGAATAATAATTTTATTTTTGATCAAGATGGAAGTACTTGTCACACTTCTAGAGCAGCAAGAAAATGATTTGAAGAAAGAAGCCTCAGTATTTTGATATAACTTCGCTAATTATATATTTAAAATGATTCATTTTTTTTGTTAGAAAAGTAAATGCGAAAAGGAGGCAGTATTATTCATTTGAAGAGCCTAGGGATAACATATAAGCAGCAAGCGATGGTATTGATCCTGAATATTTAAAAAGAAAACCTGTAAAAACCAGACAGAGTGGCTCATTCTCCTATTGTATTAATTCAGTCAAACTGTAAAGAATTATAGAAAAATTTAACTATCCTTTTTATTTTTGTCTTTTTTTAAAAAATTTTTTTTCTGTTTTTTTTTTTTTCTTTAAAAATAAAAATTAAAAAAAAAAAAAAAAAAACTTATGAATATCTTCTAATAATGTTCGTTCAATTAATGAAACTTTTATTTTTATTTCGCTAATAGTTTCTATTATTTTAGTAAAACAAGATAAGTGTCTGTGCATTTAATTATAGAATCAGAGTGTAATTTTTAGATAGTATTAAATCAAAATATGCTGTCAAAACGAATGCTATCAAAATGTGACATAACTAACTGTCTTTCAACATTCTTTATTTTAAGACAAATCTCATTTTTGAAGATTTATTTCACTTTCCTAATGAATGAAATATTTACATTTAAGGCTCCCATCTACCCGCCATTTTGATTTCGCGGACGTAATGTTAATCCTATGGAATTACGACTTTAATTCTCACATCTTTATTATTTGTTCTATTTGAATGCAATAAAGTGCATCTGAAAGAGCAAAAAATAATGAATGCTTCTGTGGAATTACTTTTTTCCTAAGATTTTTAAAAATATTTTTATTCTTATTTTAATTATTCGTTTACTTTTTTTCTGGTCTTTAAAAAATATTTTTAAATATTTTTAAAAATCGGAGGAAAAAAGTAATTCCACAGAAGCATTCATTATTTCTTGCTCTTTCAGATGCACTTTATTGCATTCAAATAGAACAAATAATAAAGATGTGAGAATTAAAGTTAAAATTCCATAGGATTAACATTAAGCCAATGAAATCAAAATGGCGGGTAGACGGGAGCCTTAACAAGTGTTTCTTGAAGTTCGTTTTTGACCACGCTAACACAATGGTTATGGTCGCGAAATCACAATAAGCCTTGTTCCGTCGAGTAGGGAGTTCGAGTCCTAGTTCCCCTAAAGAACCGCCATGTAGAGGGGCTGATACACGTTCAATTTGTCAGGGCTCCAAGTTCTTCCATGATCGGGGTATGGAAGAATGAATAGGAGATATCAGCTCAGGCACTATCCGCTTCATTCGACCGAAATTCAAAATTGCGGGAGTAACCACAGTAGCCTAGTGGCCCTGATCACGAACTCGCGGCCTGTGTTGTTTGTGTCGAGTCGTGAGTTCGAGCCCCGATGCCACCAGGGAAGTGTAGCGGTACTGATGAACGTTAAATCTATCGAGGCTCTAAGTCCTTTCGTTGGCGTGGTGTGGAAATTTGGAGAGGGAGTTGCCAGCTCAGGTATCGTCCTCGTAACTTGAGCGAAGTTCACAATTACGAGGTCCATCCTCAATATCCCTCGTGTTGTTTCTCAGTGTGACATTTATAAGCATTCGCAATCAAAATCAAAATTATGGGGTCCACCGCCAACAGCCCTCGTGTTGCTTCTAAGTGCGACATTAATAATCAATCAATCAACGAAGAACGTCATTCAAATTTCATAGATTTGTTATATCGATGCAAATTACATTCTTTAACACAGAAGCTGTAGGATTCGAGACAATCGAGTGAACAGTTTGTTGAATAAATATTTTAATATTAATCAATATATTGTTTAATATTAACTGCATAATATTTACCGATTGTCCTCTACTGTTAGTCTGTTAGAATTGATAGTTCGATTCCGCTAATGTTATCGACGATTCACTCGATATACTAATAATACTATCGAAATTAATAAATAACTAGAGCATTATCAAAAGCATTAATAATGGTTCAAGTATCGACGACATTATCAATAATAGTATTGAAATGAGGCTGTCGGTAGTTCTGTTTATAGTTTGAACAATAAACTGAACAGATAATCGGTATATTATTCAAATATTCAGAAGAATATAGGAAATCGTATGATAAGTTTCCTGGACCTTTTGCCGTAGAACATTTTATTTCAATTAGATCAATACAAAGGCTTGCTGGGAATTTACTTTTACATCCACAACTCGAAACCATTAACAATGCTTTTTTTTCCTAATAGTATAGCGCTTGTTAGTATTTTAAACCGATTCTCCAATATTTTATCTCAACTTGCCCCTTGGCTGCTATTTGAAATATTAGCTTATCTTCAAGATGAAATTTTCGCAATCGACTGCTTAGTAAATATGTGATTTTATGTGTGGGTGCTAAGAAACTTAGAGAAAAAAAATATGATTAACTGGAGAGTTCAAAGTGCTAGACGTCGTTTCATTGTAAACACTTTTTGGGTGGTTTTTTTTTAACATGTGCTAATTTTTTTAAAAATGGCGTCAACAAAAATGCATGGGTATAAAATATAGGATACCAGGTGTTAGGCTCAACAGATTGATATTATAATACATTATGGTTATAATACAGGGTTTTTCATATTGAATGGGACAAAAATAAAACATGATTGTGAACGTTGTAATTAATATATTTAGAAAATTCAAATTTACCTCAAAACTACATTTATTCAAGTTTCTACAGGTGTTCAATATGTGCCAATCCGGTGACACGACAAATGTCTACACGGTAATCAAGCTCCTGCCACACTCGTGATAGCATATCCCCTGTGATGGAGTTCAACACTGCAGTTATCCGTTGCTTCAGTTCCTCTAAGTCCTGAGGAAGTGAACGCACAAACACCTTGTCTTTAACGAAACCCCACAGAAAAAAAATTACAGGGCGTTAGATCTGGTGATCTCGGCGGCCAATGAAGACATCTCAAATCCTGTGGCCCAGCACGGTCAATCTAGCGATGGGATAGACGTTCGTTCAGGAACTCACGTACGTTTTTATTCCAATGTGGGGGAGCACCATCTTGCTGCAAAATGAAATCAGGAACAGCTTCCTCCAGCTAGGGGAGCAACCACTCAGAGAGCATATCTTGGTAAATGTCCCCATTAATCGATTTTTCAGCAAAGAAAAATGGACCAAAAACACAACTGTTTGATAAAGCGCAGAAAACGTTCATCTTGGGAGAATCCCGCTAATGTTCTAATGTTACATGGATATTTTCCGCGCCCCAAAATCGCAAATTATGGCGATTAACTTTGCCACATAAGTGGAACTTGGCTTCATCGCTAAACACCAGTGTGTTCTCGAAACCATTCACGTCGAGCTTTTCTTGAAATTTCACACAGAAATTCTTACGCAACGGTTTGTCAGTAGGTTTTAAAGCCTGGACCATCTGATATCTGTACGGCTTGAATTGGAGACGCTTCCGTAAAACACGCCACGCCGTTGTGTGAGGGACAGCCAGTTCTGCACCTGCACGTCGCATTGATTTTGAGGGACTCCGTAAAAACGAATCACGAATTCTTTCAACCACTTCGGGTTTTGTTTCTTTTCGTCCTGGGCTTTTGTTCTTGCATAAGCAGCCGGTATCCTGGAACTGCTTCACCCACCTGCTTATGTTATGCCGATGCGGTGGTTCTTTACGAAATATCGTGCGAAAATGTCTTTGCACAACAGTTACCGAGGAGGTTTTGGCATATTCGAAAACGCAGTACGCTTTCTCCTGCATGGACGACATTTTGTTTAACAGCGTCTCTAACGGCGAGTTCGTCATTCGATAATTTTTCCCTGTTGCCAAATAAAACTTGTATAATTGTAGTTGCAGAATAAATTTGTTTCGGCTGAATAGATCCATTACGGCAGTCACACTGCGCTATTCTTTTTGTCCCATTCAATATGAAACACCCTGTAATTGCATTTAGATTGCTACTTTTAAGGTATGTTTGCATTGCTAAATTATATTTAATTTCATATTTTACCGTCCACTTTTATTTTAGTCTACTATAATAATTTATCGATTGCTGTTATTTTAATACTTAATTCAGTGACTGATTTTCATGGCAGAATTGTCTGGTTGTTTGTTTTTTGTTGACATTAGCAACATTTTTGTATTTTAAAATGTTTTCTTGTGAAAATCAAAATGCATTAGGAGTGTGAAGAAGGTGTTATATCTTTTCTTGATAGTAATTGTTTCTGTGTAGCCTGAGATTAGGAAGTACACTTACTTTACGATAATCAATATTCATTTGGGCGAACTGGTGATATAGATTGGGAAGATGATGGCTGCCTGATATTAAGACTCGAAACTTTCCTCGCCAAATATGCTCGTTACCAAAATTGAAGGTCTTTCATAACCCGAATAAATCTATAAAAAAAAAAGGTTAGCTCTTGTTAAAATAAAATTAGGAATGTCACACTGGTAATATTTTTTTTCTTTTAAAATAATTTTATTTTTTCCTGGGAAAGAATATATGCAAATGAAAAATTATAGTGGTACAGCGGCGTGAATATAAATGTGTAGGACTGTGACTCCTAACAGGATTGTACTACCCACCGGTCACCATTAAAAAGATGTAAGGGGTCGTTGAGGACCAGCAGTTGCCTTCGTGGGCAATGCATGCAAGATCGCATCGAAAACTTTGATTTTTCTAAAAATCCTCGAACACATGTTTCAACAAAAAGATAAATATCAGTTCGCTTTAAAAGTATGCATTGGTACATTAGAACTTTGTCCCCGATATCTTTTTGACTAGTAAATGAATGAGTATCAACACATGGAGTAAAATAATATGTTTGTGTGTTCAACAAAGTTTTTTGATCAGTGAAACTTACATTTACAAGTTTGAACAGGTCATTACAAGATTAAGGAGCTTGTCGACACATCTGATATTTTTGTTAATCTTATGGAATCTCTTACTTTTCTTCACAAAGCTAGATTATTGTTTACGAAAAACTACGTCTGAAATACAGAAAAAGAAAACAGTATTTTTGCGTCGTTGCTTTCCTTTTCTGACTTTCAGAAGCATTTTAAATATTTTATTAAACATCTAAAAATCCACAAGAACAGAAGAAAAAAAACATCTTCTTCTTCAAAACATCTTCAATAACAGAAGTTAAAGCTTTTTTTTCCTAGAAAATTGTGGAGAGCAATTTTGTATTGGAAAGAAAGGATTAAATTGTTTATTGTGGAGGGGGAGGTAAGTATTTTTCTTCGGGGAGGGAACGGGGGGAATCATTAAAGTGTGCAACTTTCACCGAGTTACAACCTGTTTTATCTTTAAATTAAATATTTATAACACAATTTTTCAGATTATGTTATAAATATTTAAAGATTACAGCCATCGATTTCTTTGTCAAATGGATAACAAATAATTGTACAGTAAAATATCCTCAATACAGATAGATGTGAGTCAGTTATCAATGTTAACCACAGAAAATGTATACTTATAAATAAATACATACGCCTACAGCTTCAGACCTATACGACGAATAAGTAATGCTACTTGATTAAAAATAAATAAAAGAAATTAAAATTGGCATTGCTTATTTCATTTAAACGCATGTGCTGATTTTTTCCTTCTTTTTATTCACTTAAGTTCTCAAAAAAGTGGAATTATTCAAAATGAATATTAATTAGAGTAAAGTAAGTTTACTTCCTGGCCCCAGGCTTACAGAAGCAATCCCTACCATGTAAAGAAAATTACTTCCCCAAATTCCTAATGCATTTTTATTTTGAATATTGTAGAACATTCTAAAGTACAAAAACATTGCCAAAATCAACAGCAAAATGAATAAAAACACGATTCTGCCATTAAAAAATCAATTATTAAATTAAATATTAAAATTAGAGTAAGCGATAAATTATTAAAGTAGACAATGATATTATGTTCGAATATTAAAATAAATGCAGACAATTTAATATTAAATTAAATATATCTTAGCAACGTAAAAATACTTCATGCAAACTAAATGTAGTTATTCTAATTATAATGTATTATAATGTCAATCTTTTGAACCTAATACCATACCTACTTAATAAACACACATACTTAATTTTATGCCCACTCATTTCTTATGACGCTAATTTCTCAAAACAACATCTTAGCACTTATTAATAAAAGAGGCATATCTCTCAAAATATTAGCCTTATAAATAGTTATTGGGTTAAGCCTCACCGCAATATACAAAATGAAACTGCAGATTATTATGGAAGTTCCCCCTTGGAACACCTTCATAAGGCGCATCTTTCAAAAGTAATTTCTTAATTATCTGAATAGACTCTGAAGCACCATTAACGCTGTAAATCGTAGTAGATATACTCACTTACAACTAACGTTGCATTTCTAGTCACCGATCAATACTTAACATATTTTTTAACCGAACTTGGTCCTTTTATATCATTCATGGAAAAACAGTCTTGATTGCGCGACAGTATCAGATGAGTACCCATGGTTGTGAGCTCATGGCGGTGTCGCTTCAGACGAGTCCTGAGTTTGAGTCCTGATGATATTTAAAAGCCCATCGTAGGCAAGACTAATGCACGTTAAATCTGAAGGGACTTAAAATCCTCACGTGGAGAGGAACTGGAAATTAGGAGAGTTGGATTTAACCTCGTGTGCCTTCCTAGTCACTTGATCGTGAATCCAAATGATTAGGTCTATCGTAAATAGTCATCTTGTTGCAGCGACTCTCTTCAGCAACAGCTCCAAAAGTTAAAACGTCTTAATAAATAGCCCTATAGAGACGTCTCTTTCGTTCTGGTTCGTAAAGGCGCGACAAAAAGCGACTGGTCAACTTTTCATCGAACTTGCTTATTTTCACAACAACAAAAGTTTGGCAATAGAAACTTACAATGACAAAAACTATACAAGAAGGGACAACGGTAGCCGGATGAGTATTGGCATTAAGTTCAGCTTAAATTTGGTCTGTTTTCACTAATGACCTGTCGCGTAGAGCGACTCTTGAATGTGAAATCCATCTGGGCTCAAAGTCTTCAATTTGCTGAACCGTGGATTTCTAGAATGGAGTGCCAACTCACGTCTCGACCTCGTCATCTGACCATGATTGATTGTGTTTAGAGAGCCTTTGTGACTGGCAGAAATTTTAGCTGCAAAAAACGTTCAACAAATAAATAAAAAAAATAACTGAACAACATCCAAAACGAATAGCCTTTTCTAAATAAAGATCTCAGAAAACAGCGAAAAAATAAAAAGAAGCATTAGTTTACATTTACGCACTTATTTTCAAAACGCTCTACAAAAGCTCCGACGCGTCCTTTCAATAATGCAGTTTACGAAAGTTCTCGCGTTTCAATATGGCAGCCAGCATCGTTCAAGACATATTCCACTCACAATGCTCTCTCAACTTTCGACTCGCGTAAAATTCCACTTAGCGTTCGAAAACTTTTCGAACGTCCGCTTCAATAGGAATTTCTGAGGCTCTCATTACATTTTCATAGCTACGAGTATAATCGATTCCTTCTAGCCTGGAGTTCTAAATATTTGTTCCCTGGCTTATATTCGAACTAAGATAAGAGCAGTAATATTCCGTCCGCCATTGTGTTTAGGAATTCTGTGAGGATTTTAATAATAGATGTGTTCCGTGGATTACTTTTTAATTTCGCATTTCCTGAAATGTCAAGTTCGGATGAATATTTTCATCATTTCGAGAATTTGATCTTCATAAAATTGAAGGAATACTGAAATACAAAGGTTTCACCGTTTACGAACTTGAGATTTAGGTAATATTTCATAAGTGCAAAATACTTATGTTAATTCTGAAATATGTCTAAAATATAAAACTCAGATATTGCTGACATTTCAATATTTGACATATGTCAGTCTTGCTACAAATCGATTCGGAAGTGTATTTTCAAATATTTATTAGATGCAATGGAACAAGTTGAAAAATTAATAAAAAATATTTTAAATGACTTATATTTCATTTCTATTTTATTTACTTATTGTTGTCAAGTAATATATATTTTATTCCTTAGAGGGTTTTGAAAATTAAATTCTTATGAAAAGAAAAAACATCTTTCTTTCTTTATTTACTTTCATTTTTGTTTATTTTATATTCTTTTCATTTAATTTCTTTTGTTTTTAAGTTATCTATTTCTGTATCATTTCAAATAAAGCACTTGTTCTAGGGCAAACGATTAATACCTTTACTCAAGTATACCTCTACATTTCTCACTTTACATAGTTTTCTAACTGCAAAATTGTTCCTGAATCGTTTTCAGTTCCATAAAAATAATTGATACAAACTACGATAATATAAAATTTGTTTATTTTTAATACAATTGTAATTTTATAACCTAAGAATTGGTTGAGAAAAAATAAATTATCAAATTAGACGAAATCGGTTATTATTCTTATAATTTTAGAATTCAAGCTGTTTCAACAATTAATCTCTTATAGGGTGAATTGATGAGTCACAGTCTTTTTTTATTTATTTTTAACGTACATTTTAACATTTTAATTACTATTTAACAATTTTCTTTAAAAAAGTTTTTAACTATAATATTTTTTCTTTAAATAATTTATTTTTTCCCCATTTGAATTACAACTCAAGCTAGCTTGGATGCATGCCATATTTTTGGCAACATCACAAAAATTAAGTGATAAATACTAAGCAGTTCTCCTATAAATTTTATGACGAAATACTCTGTTATCAAATTATATTAATTCGTCTAATTTACAAAACTATAATTTTTAGTTATTTAAAACAAAGAAGTCCATTATTTTGACGAAATAGCTACGTCACATTCAAATCCCTATTCATTAACATTATGAGTTTTTACTTCATATATCTAATAGTTTTTAGGTTATTTAACTTCATTTTAAATACCTATTTAGATAATTGTTTAAGAAAAATTATAAATAACGTCATATGAACCAATGAAACAATGAACTGAAAATTTCTTTAAAATTTAATTTTTAAATATACTTTATCATGAATTGATAATAAAAACTTAAAAATATACGCTAATATTTTAAGACAATTATAATAGAACATCCAGGAAGACTTTTTTTAAAAAAAATTATCTAAAATATATGGGCAATGCCACGGAAGGAAAATAAAATTCATTCGGGAAATATATGTGCGATATATCACTCCTCTTTAAGAAATTAAACAAAATTAAGATCAATGTAAATTATAGAAGAAAAGTGAATGAATAAAAAATATTTTTAATCAAAGAAGCAACAGAATTTCAAATCTATGTTGCCAACACACTACATAGAAATTTGCATTCCAAACAATATTAAAACTTCATAAAAAGTAATCAAAGACACAGATATATACGATAAAAGAGATGAATCAGGTGTAATATAATAAAAAAAATTCAATTTCGTGGTATATTAAGAGTAATTTACCAAAGTCTATGAAAGCAAAGCTAAATTTCAGTTTTTCTCTACTACGAAAGCAAAAAGTGGAATATTAATATTTAATAGTTTTCAATTATATTTAAAGTAAAGAATACACGCAATTATTTCCCCCAGTGAATGCGAAAAGAACATACCACATTTGAGAGCCAAAAAATATTTAAAAAGGCGAAGCTTTCACATAGAGGAATCTAACTCAGAAAAATGTTTATAATGTTAGTCAAAACAGGTATTAAATATAATTTGTTTTCAGATTTATAGTCAGAGAGTTAAATGCTTCATTTTTAATAAACCATTTTTATATTCACTAAAACTGAATTCAGTTAAATATGTTTTAGATTTCAGAAATGGGAGAAAATAATAATTTTTTTAATTTATTACTTTTATACTTCTTTTGTAAATTTAATGGATTTTTAACTACCCCTACAACTAAAAACATATAAGAACATAAAATTTAAGTACCATTAAAGGATTAAATACTATTTCAATATCGAAAGTGAAACCGAGAATCTATATTTATATACTTATTCACATAATGTATACTTTATATGTTTTTATTTCAATTTTATTTGAAATAAAATATTAAAAATTTGGTTTCTGAAAAAAAAAAGAAAAAGAAAGAAAGAAAAAGCTTTCCTGCCTTTGTTCTGATTTTATATTTTTATTTAAAAAAGAAACCTATACTCAATTTTTCTTTCTTTTTTTTTTTAAATTATAACTAATTGTTTTCAGTAAAAGGAAAGCTTGAACGAGATGAAATTTGAGTACGAGTTGCTTTGTTGTTCCGTTGAGCAGAAAATTTCGAAAAAGTAACAGACTATGAGAAGGAATAAACTTTTCTTTGAATTTATGAATTCCCATTTATTTTAATGAATTCCAGTTTAGATTACTTTTAAATGATTCAAGCTTCGGAATTTTATTTCACAAAAAACATACAGAGATTTTAATTAATTGACAAAATAAAAAAAAATTTAATATTTAACGTTTATTAAATGTTATCTGCAAAGTTGGAAAACATCTCACAAATAAATTTATTTATCGGAATTTATTCTTATTAATACTTACAGATATTAATTAATTATCATTAAAACCAACTTCTTATCATTCCTATTAAGAAAATGTTTTTCTCTTATTACAGAAAAAGTTTTAAAGTAGAAAATATTTACAAAATATTCTCCATCGCCATAAATAAAACATTTTAATTATATTGATCTTCCATCAAACGATTATTATTTTATTTCGATAAAACTCATGATTATATGAAGTATTTGAATTATGAATTGAAACCTTTTACTCCAAACAGATTATTTAATTACTCATATAAAATACATATAACCATTTAAATTTAAAATCATAACTTTAATACATTTTCTTGTAAACACTCTATTTAATGAGTTATTTTTACATCGCTGAAATTAGAGCAGCAATTCTTAAAAAAAATATGACTTTAATCAGAATTTTTCATTTTTATTTGTTCTAAATATCATAACCTTTCCTCGAAGGGGGGGATTTACAACCATCATCTAAAATTTTGCTCTTGTAATCATTAAATTGATTGCTTTTAGCAAAATTGTGCGTATGAATAGTACATAATTAGGAAAGAAAATCCGTGTAGAAGAATTTCGGAGGAGTAGAATTTGTTCCAAACTCTTTCAATGCAACTCCTAATTACTTGTTTATCGGTTTCCAAAACTTTTGAAAATACATTTACTAAAATAAGATTTTGTTTATGTGATTGATCGATTCATCGACGGCAGATATATCTTTTAGATTGTAGTTCATCTATGTATTTGATCATTATAAACTATAATTGAAAGAGAGAAATTTAATAAGAATAACTGAACTCGATAGAAATAGACTTGAGGCAAAATTAATGGAATGATTAATCAATGATAAATTACAAGACGTCATTAATATATTAAAAATGTGATGTTTAAAAAAAAATGTTTTATCGTGGTGTGAAAATACTTTCTGTGACATCAACGGTTACAGAGTGAGTTTTTTTGTTGTGATTTAATAATAGACATATGCGATGTATGGAAAAAGAAAAACAAATATCTTTTTAATCTTAACCTCCTCAGTCCCAGCGTCGCCTGTAGGAGACACTAAACAACACTTTCAAAAAATGCCACCAAGTCAAATAAAAAGCGTCATTGGTACCCAGAATTAGTTAATATTCTTGTTAATAGATGGTAGTCCTGAAAAAAAATGATTTTTAGTGAACATTTTGCATTCGTAGCTTATTTATGGTAAAATGAAAATGGTGTTTTCCGAGAGAAAGAAAATTATACGCTTGCGCATCGCTAAGAGTTTATTTTTTTTTTTATTATTTGAATGATAAAAAATCATTAAACACACTGTTCAATTCTTTAAACTTTCTGTTTATATCTAACATTATTAATGAATGTCTTACTCAAATCTTCCCACTTCTGATTTAGAACGCAGTGTCGCCTGTAGGAGACTTTGGGTCAATGACTATAAAAATCACTCGATTTAAAACTAATTATGGAATTTATTTCAGCTTGAAATAATATTCTTTAATTACTATCTGAATTCACCAAATGTAGAAATTTAAGGAATACAGGAAAGAATCTATATCTGTCAGAACATGAAATGAAAAATAATTAGTGACCACTGTAATTATGTCTAATTTAAAATTTCCCAAAATTCGAATGTATTGGGCAGAAAAAACTATAACTCCCGTACTCGCAGACAACATTTCTTAGAAAACACGAGTTTTCATTAAGAAACAACTTAAAATTGAGAAATTATTTGATAGTATAAGATAAAGAGAAAGAGAAAGAAACGAATGAGATAAATTTTGGAAATTAGGATTCTTTTGCAAACAGTTCGGACAGGAATATTTTGTGATTCAAATTTTACATTATGCTAATTATGCTAAATGTTATGAATTACTCATTAAATTAAGATTAAAGAAATATTTTAAATTAACATTATGATGTCACTTTGTCCCACTGTCTCCTCCAAGAGACACTTAATTTCTCAAAAATAAAAATTAAAATAATTTTTTAATATTTTTTTCAGTACTTTTTCCTATATTTAGAACCGATTGATACAAATTATTCTAAAATTTATGGTTCAAAATTGACCTTGAATCTGAGGAGGTTAAGAGATCTGGATCATGCTGAAGAATAAAACCAAAATTTTGTTTTTTTCCAAAAAAAAAAAAAAAGGGGGGGCTACTACATGGATATTGTTAAGGAAAGTTTAAGTTTTATTCTTTTCCCGGGTGAAGATGTACTAAGGCCGGAAAGACGGTTTCCAGACACGGACAGAATATACCAAAAAGAAATGCTGAATAGGTAGGGATGACCCAAGAGTAAAGTGATCAGACGTCCCGTTTTTAGTGGAACAGTCCCGATTTTTAACAATTTATCCCCCGTCCTGTGATGTTTTAAGAATGTCCCGATTTTTAGAAGGAATGCACGACAAGCAAGGGAACGGTGGGAGAACGGGAAGGGAATATACGGTTTTCGGCTTCTATGTAGCTATTTCACCAGGATAGGAGCTTTATATTATTTTTAAATTTTATAATGTTAAACTTAAGTAATAAAAATAATTGTTGAGAACTGCTTATCAAAGCTCGCCTTGGTCAGTAGCTAGAATACGACTACCATTGTTTGGACGTAATGAACAGTGGCATTTTTCGGCATTGGCAGATACGAAAACATTTTGTAGCTGTAAAACGAAGAGAGAACATTTTGTACGCTTCCACAGATTTTATTCTTATGTTGATATGTTCCGCTAGTGATCTAGCTTCATTTGGAACATTGTTATAAAGGAATTATTTCTTATACAAAAATTGGAAACGGAGGGAAGTTTTAGAGAGGAGAAGGGTCAGGGTGTAAGGAGTTTGTTGGTCGTCCACGAAGTAACGCCTTCGCATATTGAATTTTGTAACTGTCTCTCATACGATACTCTTCGTACTGCGAGCTAGAGCTAGTTAAACAAATGATGTCAACAAATAAGCTATTCAGATGATTTAGGTAAGTAATTTATTTAGGTACTAAAAATAGGTATTTTAGGTACCAAATTTTTAATCAAGAACCCCCACCACCACCTATCAATGATGTCCCGCTCTTCGAATGTTAAAATCTGGTCACCTTACCCAAGAGACACATTTGGTGGCACAAGTAGATACTCCGAGACAAATTTAGAAATGCCTAAATGGATTATTGCTAGTATACATCTGTAAGAGACGGTGCGTTTCAGTCGTACAGCCAGACCCCTTTAACACGTAGTAATCGGGGTTCATGGTAACTATATTATGAGTTACATTATTAGTGTAAATTGAGCAATAATATAAGTTCCAGTATTGATATGAATTTCCTGCGTTACGCTTACTCTCTTTTGAATTGTTTTGAATTATTACAGAAATCATTTACGCAAGAAAAATCTACCAGCTACCGACAGCTGATTAGCGTGAAGCCTTCTCTTTAGGATGCAGTGCTTCTCATTTTTGTAAGCAAATCCGTATACCCGTTGCCTTCATTCGAATTATAGTTTTTTTTTTTTTTTTTCTTTTGTTCCGCCGGAAAAATGATAAGTGAGCAATGTATTGTTGCGAAATTTCACATGAAACTGGGACAAACCGCTTCTGAAATTTATTATTTATTGAAAGAAGTATATGACAATGAATGTTTATCACATGCACGTGGTTTTGAGAGTTTTAAGCGTTTTCAAGATGGCCGAGAAGACGTTGGAGGTGATTCACGCATGGGCCGTCGTTCCAAGTCATAAACGGATGACAATATCGTGCGATTGCTGAGAATGTAAGATTTAATAAAGAGTCCGTACGGCAAAATTTTCCACCAAGATCTTGCCATATTGCGCCGGCTCATTCCACACTGCCTTTCAAGAGGTTTTTAGCCAATTACAGCAACCCAGTTATAGACCATCCGTCTCATTCGCCGTACCTTGAGCTATATGACTTATGTCTGTATCCTATGGTGAAATCTGCCACAACAAGAACAAGATTTCAATAAATTGAAGTCAGAAAGAGAAAGCGGCGCTCGTCCTGAGTGAGCTAACAGAAGATTTTCAGCACTGTTTCGAACAATGTAAGATTCGAGTGGAGCGTTGTAGGTATTTTGAAGATGATAATAAGTAAATATGTATGATATCAGAATAAATGTTTTATAGAGTCCGCGAATCGACAGCGTCCGCGAATAAATGTTTTTGTCCGCGAAATCGACAATTATGGTGGTGGCGATGTAATGATCTGGGCAGGCATCACGTTGGATGGACGCACACCTCTCCACGTCTTTGACAGAGGCTCTGTGACTGGTGTGAGATACAGGGATGACGTCTTGGAGTTCTATGTTCGCATTTTCCGGGGTGCAGTGGGCCCCGAGTGCATCTTAATGGATGATAAAGCGAGGCCACATAGAACTCTTCTGGTCAACGAATTTCTTGAGAGTGAGGATATTCGCCGAATGGATTGGCCAGCCAGGTCTCCAGACCACAATCCATAAGAGCATGTCTGGACGCTCTGGAGAGGGCAATTGCAACTCGCCCCCCCCCCCCTCCGAGAACCATCTAGGAACTGAAAACAGCGTTGCTGAATAAGTGGGACCAATTGCCACAGGTACTGATAAACTGCCTTATTTCCAGTATGACATCACGCTGCAAGGCGTATATAGCTGTAGGAAGGGACCATACCTCCTATTAATCCATTTCTTTTGTGTATTCTGCAACCGCTGTTTCAGATCTGCAGACTCTCATGAGTGTTACGCACAAACATGTGTGTCTATTATAACTGTTGAATGTTTATTATATAATCCTATGTTCACACCAAATTTTATTAAAATCTATACCTGTAATTCTGGAGATCGTAGATAAAATAGGAAAATTGTCTTAATTTCTTACACCAGTGTATAACAAAGAAGGGAAATTTAGAGATTAATGTAAAAGAAGCAAATTAAAACAAAAACATTTACTCACATAAATAATCCGTGAATACTTTACTTCAAGTCATACAAATACATGAAAAAGTATAAAAATGAGTCAAACATAGCCTTGTAGCAAAACACCTTTCCCTGTGAAGAAAATAATTTAAACGTTACCAAAATACCAACACTAAATTTTAGAAATAAGCAGTCAACAATTAAAAACCAACACAACTAACATGGAATATTTTTATTAAAAATTACGATTGAAAAATTTAAAAAAATCTGAAATTTAGGAAAATGAAATCCTAAAAAACGAAAATAATTAAAAGTGAAACTTAAAAAGTTAAAAGAAAATCAAATAAAGCAACGCCATCTATCATACTATTTCCAAACTAAATCTAAAATGAAATAGCATTTAAATATTAAACCTAAATTATATAATATATATATATATATATATATATAATATTTTGAGTGGCTAAAATCCACTAATTAGTTAAAAGTCTCTTTAAAAATTAATGTTATAATTTATAAAATAACTCTTGAAACGCATTTCAAAGATTTCTGAAAATGGTTAAATGTACTGCAATTTCATTTGTCTACAGATTGCAGAAACTGGTATACTTTAAACTCAAATAGTAATTTAAATCATAGTTATTATTAAAAGGAAAAGAATTAATAACTTATGCTATTTTTTTTAAAAGTTCATAATTTTTTGTTAGCTCTTTTCAGACAATTCTCTAATAAATTCCGAACTTTGAATCTTCTGTTTTCATTTCAGTTTATATTTTAATGCATTCTAATACTAAACTTCACTGTCATTTTCCCTTCATCTTCTGAGTAAAAAATATTACAGGTATAAATGTGTTATTACAGGCAAATATGTTAATAATCCCAGAAGTGCATTTTAACATATTTTAATAGAATATTATGAAACAAAGGATTATGTTATTAGACAAAAGTCATATCTACTTATATAAAGATGAAACAATTTCAATCTATTCATAAAAGCAGCCGAAAATAAAAGACAGTAAGCGGTAAATTGAATGTGCTAAAGGAACTTCAAAAAATAATGTAAGATTGATATTAACAATAAAGATTGTTCATGAAGTTCGTAAAATAACAATAAAACGAAACAATGTACAGAAATAAAGCTAATAACGATAAAAGAAAAACTGATACAGATTGAAAGGAAATAATTTAAAAATCGTCTAAATAATATGATAATATATCCTTAGTGCTATTAACCTAACTACTTAATTATCGTCTGCACATTAAAATATGACCTTTTTATTGGGTGTAAATAAATATATTATTGCCTATATTTCAAAATAGTTTTATCACAGATGTATTAAGCAAATGACTGAATAGAGAGTTTTATGTTATGCACTACAAAACATTACCGAAATAAAACGCCCTGAAATAAATCGGGGATTTTTATTTGGGAATTAATATTTTTATCAATTTCTTTATTGTAATCCTAGCTATATCTGAAAGTTTTCATCTAGAACTATTGAATAAGATTTGATAATTTCTATTCAGTTTCAGTTATGTATTAAAAAAAAAAATAAGGCTTGTTATATGTGTTATTCTCTTCATTAAATACACTGTCTATTAATTTAGGAGGTTAAATTCTCTTACATGTTCCATTTAAATAAATGTTTTTTTGAATTTACGATCTTTATAATTTTATCTTTAGAGACTTCAATGTGAATTTTTCAATTAAATATGTTTGTATAATCTCTTATGGGATGAACTCCATTTCTTTTTATATTTTTTGTGTATGCTCTCAGAACTATTATCTTCATTTAAAAATGTGCATATGCTAAATAATTATAATTTTACGTAAAACACAGACAAAAAAAATTTAAAAAACAAGTTCAGTGATGTTTTGTAATTAATCAGTAAAGATTACCGTATGAAATATCAATTGTAAGAACTCAGTGACAAATTTCTTAAATTACAGAAGCGTTAGTAATTTTGTCGCCATTGGGCAAATTTCCTAATCAATTACAGTTCGGTTAATAGTACGTTTAAGAAATTTTCGGTGTAATTTTCTATACAGAAATTTTTTTGCACGGAATCTAAATCAGCAATTTTTTTTTTTTTTTTTTTTTTTTTGTCTTTGATTAATCATTATTTCATTTTTTATGAGTATCATTTGAAACAATGAATTACATGAAAGACATGCTATGTAACGTTACCTTTACAGACGATTTGTATGAACAGAATTCTTCTATTTAGGTCTTCAAAAAATTATTTACTGTGAATTCCTTTATTTGTAGTGAAAACATTTGATAGGTGTTCACCCACAGCTTGTAGTTTGCATGATGCAAAAGACTAAAGAGAATTTTTTATTGTCACCGTACGACTTTGTTTTGTTTTGTGTGTATGTGTCAACAGATGTGGTATTTATTTAATACGAAAAAAATTATGGAAACTGAACTACAAAAAGAGCTGAATACAGATGAACCGAAAGAGAATAATGCGATATTTAAACAATAATTAAGTTCACTTTAACCCTTTTCACCTACAAGAATGTTCCTACTTGCAAGATTTAGCTATTAAATAAAGAGACAGACGCAACCACAGAAGAAGTATGCATGCGACAAACGCTAGTGATTAATAGCTGTTTAGTGTGAAGTCTTCACTTTCTAATGCAGTGCCTCTTGTTTCTGTGAACACAAATCCATATACCGGTAGCCTTCGTTCGCACTACAGTTTGTTGTTGTTGTTGTTGTTGTTATTTGTTTTGTTTTGCCGGAAAGTTGTTAAATGATCAACGAATAGTGAAATTTCACATGAAATACTAAAAAACCGCTACTAAACTTATAATTTGTTGAAAGAAGTGTACGGCAATGAATGTTTATCACGAAAACGTGTTTTTGAGCTTTTCAAGATGGGGGAAAAGATGTTGAAGATAATTCACGCCCAGTTTGCCCTTCCACGGGAAAAACGGATGACAATATCGAAACAATCGGTAATGCAGCTTGATTTGACCATCGGTTAAATATTCGTACGATTGCTAAGACTATAGGAATTGATAAAGAGTCTGTACGGCAAATTTTTCCATCGAGATCATTCCATATTGCCTGTCAAGAGGTTTTTAGCCAAGTACTACATCCCAGTGTTAGACCATCCGCCTTATTCGCCGTATCTTGAGCCATGCGACTTCTGTCTGTATCCTAAGGTGAAATCTGCATTAAAAGGAACAAGAGTTTAGTAAATTGAAGCTGGAAAGGGAAAGCGGCCCTCGTCCTGAGTAAGCTGACAGAAGAAAATTTCCAGCACTGTTTCGAACAATGTAAGATTCGAGTGGAGTGTTGTAGGGATAGAAGTGGAGTGTATATTGAAGGTGATAATAAATAAATGTGTATGACATCGAAATAAAATATTTTACAGCTTTAATCCCGTTATTTAATAGCCACACTCGTATATTTAAACTATACCGCATTGAAATACGCTATTATGCTAAAATAGCATTTCAAAAGTAATAAAAAGAACTTTAACTCATGCGATTTGAGAGTCATAAAAATCATATGTAAAATCAGTATAAAATAATAAAATCAGTCTATTAATTATTCTCACTCTATAACTAGTCGATCACGATAGCCGAATCTTGTAGACAACAATTGTTTCATTATGAGAAGATGAAATTGAAATTTAACTTTTTCTTAAATTAGAGTACATCACGCATCAAAACAAATCCTTTTCCATCGCAAATAATTTAACCGGAGATCGAAGTAGTGCCAAGCAGGCTCTTTGTCCCATCTTCTGGAAGAATTCAGGAATATTATTCATTTCAAAAATATAAATATGTTTTACAAAAAGAAACTGTTTCGGACGACTGGTGACGTTGCTAAAGCAAGTTGGGGTTACCGTTGCGTTCTGCCATCTGTTAAACGGTGCCAAAACACACTTGACAGTGGTTCAAAGGTGGATTTTAATTTCAATTTACAATCAAAATTTGAATGGTGCCGCGGGGAGCCATCGAGGAGAACTGAATTCATCCATTATGCACTAGATTCCAGGTAACAATCAAAATAATGGTTTGTGTCCGGTGAGACTGCTCCAAAGAATGCGAAGGCAGTCTCATTGCCGAAATAGTTATGATGATAGTTTTTTAAGATGTGAAGGATTATAACGAAGTTCTATTGTCACCAACCTTTGGGGACTTTAAAATGACGTTGTTTGATTTGAGAATCTCTTCTAAGAACTGAAACTTGACTTATGCAAGTTAAAATGTAGTGAAATGATATACTGATGGCATTTATAAACAGCAAAGTGCTTAATACGTGAGTTGGAAGCAGAGAGAGAAAAAGGAAGTCAACAACAAACAAATTAAGATCGAGCCCACGCTAACAAAATAAAAGAAGTAGAAAGATTTGCATACGGTCCGAGAGTCGAACCCTTATTTTCACTTCTACTACGAACTCAGACCAGATTAAACAGCAACAGTTAAGTAAAATTCATAAACTTAGTTTATAGATTCGGAAATGCGAGGGGACTTTGTCCACAGATATAATAATTTGGAATTTTTTATGAATATTCGCAATTCCACAAAAAATTGTCTAGTTGTCTTTGATGTCGGACTTTCTATTCATTTGAGTGTTAATTGGTGACTCTTTAAATATTGACTCGTAATGCAATGTTACAGAGTGGAGTACTCATGGATTTCTTTGGAAAAGGAAAAATAGATCACTGGGGACATTATTACAATGAGTTATATCTTTTCCACTCCTGTCACGTGGTCGCGGTAGCCTGTAGTCATGGTCGCGGACTCGCGGCTGGCGTTGTGTTTGTCGAGCTGTGAATTCTAGCCTTGATGTCACAAAAGCCTCTTAGCGCGACGTTGACAAAAATAATCCCTCACTCTCATTCCTGAAACGAGTACTTTTTGAACCGTCCTCGTACATTATATTCTCGTCCTGAATCACATTAAAACCCTTTCGAGATGGCGTGCGACGTTCTCTCGGGACGGAGGATAGTCGAAAGGAGTTGTCTCACAGAATGGGGGAGGTTGCGTTGCGTTGCTAAGCCTAACTTTAGAAAAAAAATCACGAAAAAAAAAGTTTAAGTCCTAACGTTGTAGTTTTTGGTACCATGTTATATTACTGTTTAAGCTGTAATGTATGTTAAAATCAGTAATCATCTTCTTTTCCTTATCTTAACCCCTTAACTGTGACGTATATTTCAGAAAAATGGACCAAAAAGGGAAAATTTTTTTGACTGTTTAATTTTGTTCTTTATATTATTATAAAAGTTAGAAAATGGTTTTTTATTACAAAAATAAAATTTAAAATATACCTATTAATTAAAAATTAATTGATTAATTAAAATTAATACCTATTTAATTAAAAATACCTAAACTGTACTCCACATCGGTGTCTGAATCTGACATTGCGAAAAAAGAAAATTATTTGCAAAAAAACTCACTGAAAAGCAACCAAAACTAAACGAGAAAGCGAAACTTTGCCTTTGTTTATCAATGCAAAAGTGTGTTTGTTTATCTGACAGCACCCACATTTTCCCTCCCTCGACCGAAGTCGTAATCGGAAAAAAACTAGGACCACTAATACCACCTATTAAGAAAATAGTGAATGAAGTATCCTAAAGTAGAAACGAACTCAGCTCGAGCATCACAAATTCTGCACGTAGTAATTGCCCGAACTGGATTTCGGCGACACTGGCTAGGGGTTAATAATCTTTTTCTTTTCCTTATCTTAATAATCTTTTTCCTTTACTTTACAAAAAAATATATGTTAAGAAATTTCTTATCTTGAGAAATAATTTTCGGAAACATTATTGAAACTATTCCGAAGTTTTAATTGATAAAATACATTAATAAATTTTTTAATTAATACAACATTATAAGAACGATTATTTACAAGAAGTAACAAAACTTATAGTGAAGGCCGACTGTGGTAATTCTCGAAGAGCGGAGAAAAGAAAAGTCCTGTGTTGTCCGTCTCTGACAAAATGTCCGTATCAGAATCACTAGAAATATTGCTTTCAACCTTTTGAAAATTAATCATACTCTTTCATTTTCATATCATTTTCAAAAATGTCCGCATCAGAAAATCTAGAAATATTATTTTCAACCTTCTGAAAAATTAATCATACTCTCATCATTAATTGGCTCGTTTACCACGTGAGTATATTCTTCTTCTGATGAACAACGCTTTCTCGCCATAATGAACTGGAGTCGAGGCTTTCCGAAAGAAAAAAGGAAGAACACGAAAAAAATCGGAAAGCAATGCAGAGTAACTGCACTGATGGTAAAACTCATTTAAGAAAAAAATAATAAATGTATAGCAGCAAAAACCGATAAAAAAAAGCATTCGGAGAGGAACCAGAAATGCGAATGTTTATATCCTGTGGAAATTTAAGGAGCCGAGTTCAGTTTGTTTGCAATACGCTTTCCCTTCTCTTTCACAACATATGATGCGCAAAATACCGAAGTAAGGCAGAATGTGAGCAAATTGGAGGTCTTGACACTAAAACAAGGGCCACCAAAATTGTTTGATCATCGATCCCCAAAAATTTTCTTAAATTCTCTTATAGATCCCCTCTACGAAAAATGATTTTGAAAAAAGAAGGGAAAAAGTTACTGTTTCTTAAATGAATTAAATCATTTAAGAAACAGTTAAGTCATTTTTTTCTCTTTTGATTTTGACAAAATCAAATTTTTACCTAAATTATTGAGAAGGATGTGCTTGAGGACTCTTGGCTAGATTAGCAATATTTGGTTCAAAAGTTGCTAATTTTAGTCTTACTTCGCCTCGGAGCTCCATATTCCGTTTATTTCTCTTCTTTGTTAAAATAGAATTAACATGATTGACGCCATACATGAGCATGGGAATGCAATTGAAAAGGGAAATGCAGTAATACAAGTTTCGGATATTTCTGCGTAATATTTGTATAAGTACAAAATTGACTCAGTTAAATTATTAAAAAGCATCTTTACTTCAAGGTCATCTAATAATTCAATGATTTCATCTTGCAAATGACTGTCGTTATTTTCAACTTGAGCAGAAAGTGGCTCGATAGTCTATTCTAAAGTATCTATATTTTCAATATCTCCGAAACGTAATTTAAAATCATCGCTTAATTTCTGGAAATAATTTGTATGTATTTCCAATTCTACGTCGGTTATATCCAATTGTCGTAAAGCAATATATTTTTCTCGATGACGTGTTTGCAAATACATCGGCCCAAAAAAGAAATATTATTTTTATTTTTTTGCAATTCTTCACTTAAGGCTGGATTAATTTCAGCAAGAAATTTTTGTATTTGCTTAAACAATTCAACAAGTTTCTGTAAACATGTACCTCTTGATAACTATCATATTTCTGTGTGTAATAATAATTGGTTTGATAGTTCATCATTTACCTCTCAAAGCTTAACAAAAAGTCATGATTTAAGAGGTTGTGCTCTAATTTGGGCCATCTTGTAACAAAACGGAGCAAGAATCACTTCTCGCAAGTCTGAGAATGAGAACACATCATGAATCAAGCATACTTTAAGGGGCAAAAAAAAGATAAATAATTATTTTGAAAAATATGCTGGAATGAGAATTTAAATAAGCTTTAATCTATTATAAAACTTAACTTACTATATTGTAATTACAAATGGCATTCCAAACGAAAGTTGTATATACTGCGTTCTATCAATAATTTCGCGATTGTATAGCATTAATATTCATTCATCGACCCCTAATCGACCACCTATATCGGATCGAACACCGGGGGTCGATATCGACCACTTTGCAGACTCCTGCCCTAAAACTATGTTGATTTCAAAAGTAATCAACACAGTGCGTAATCAAGATATCTTTAAAAGCTCATTCCATCTTAAAATGCATATATACATCGTTCGGCCCCTGAGCTCGGTTTCCCGTGAGGTATGGTTGGGATGTTCGGTTGTGAAAGACGATGGTGAGTGATGCATATATGGGACTTCCGTACTGCAAGGGTTCAATAAAAGCTACGCTGTTCTGAAACACTAGCCGATTACTTACTTATAGCAATGTTTCCATTTTCAGGTGCCCAGTGACCTTGGAGAAATGATGATCAGTCTTTGCTACAACCAGAATCTGGAACGACTCATAGTGACAGTGTGCGAAGCCAGAGGTCTCCGAGTTCCAGAAGGATTCAAAACCCTGGGTAATTAACCCCCATTTGTTTCTTTTGCTGTACGGCGATTCAAACACTGTGGAGTACATTTCTCTACGGAAGGAGTTAACTTTTATTTTTCATGGACTCATGTCCGCAGGCAAAACTGTCCAATTTTAGTTTAAAATAATAAATTACATTTGTTAAATTGTGACGTATTTCCGTCTTATTTGAGGGTACGAGGACATGAGGAGGAATTAGGGATTGCCATATCTATCTTATTTTTGCGATATATATCTTTTCAAATTATCAGTAGAGCTTAAATTTTTTGTGTGCCTGTTTATGATATTTTATTTATTCTATACGACAATAAAAGTAATTCTTTTTGTAGAAATTTTTTTTCTCTCTCAGTTGAATATGGTCATGAATATGTATTTAGGTACCATTTTCAAGAAAACTATTATACAATATAGTTCTAAAATTTGTACGCTTGAATAAAGGATACTTATATACATAGTGAATCTAAAATATTTTTTTCTCTAAGTAATATATAAAGTTTAAGAAATATTTATGTATATGAAAAAAAAAGAAAAAAATTAAATTGTTCAAAATTATAAAGTTTTTTAATTTTTTTAATTAAAATACATGTAGTAATAACATTCTAAAAAATAGTTCACTATATTTTGTGTATAGGTTTCTATATGATGAGTAAAATATTTTGTATATTTATGGAACATTACTTTTAAAAATGGTTCCTAAAGGCAAATATATTTGGCAGTTCATGGCCATATTTAACTCAAAGGGGGGAAGCTTTTTGAACAAAAAAAATACTGAGAAATAAAATGAAAGAAATATCTTTATGAAGCGCACAAGAATCTAAAACCTTACGAGTAATTTTTAAAACATAAATGTCACAAAAAGAGTCTTAAATTTGGCATTTTATTTTTCTCCCATATGTCCTGACACCCTTCTAACTCTACATCCATCTTAAAGTCTAATTAAATAATCAATAATTTCAAAGCTTCTATTGAAGATACGCCAGAGAAAACACAATTTATGAGACAGCAGCATAGAATATGAAAGATTGCCCCCTATCGAAGCCCTCTTAATTCAGTTAATCCTAGTTTACTTTCAAACACTTATAATAAAGTCTTATCTTACCAAATCACTCATTCCAATTCAAGAACTTCTCTACTGTAGCACATTCGACTCCCATTATTCTGATCAGGAGTCACTTCCAATTACTACATCAATATAAATGATTAATTAGAACGATTCAATCTAATCTACTACACCTATCAGTTTGTTGTTATCCTCTATCTCCCTTCTCTTTCTTTTCAACTCTTTTTCACTAAAATATCACTATCCTTAATTTAATTCATTACATTTCATGCTTTTATTTAGTTTACCTAATCTCGTTTCACTCGGTTGGAAAGGAGTTATAATTATATGCAAATCAATTTACCAAAAGCCCCTGATGTTAGTGAGGTGAAAATCGCGAATAGCCCTACACCTCAAAATTATTAATTTATATGCACAAACTCTTTCTTAATAATTTCATACGTTTATTAACTATATAAATATAAATAATGTTCATTTTTTTTAAATATTCCAATCTCAAATTGTTTAATTAAATGCTTTATCTATGAAAATTTCTCCTACAACATATCTGGCTAATACAACGCTGTGGCTAAGTGCAAACTTTTCAGTCAAACACCAAAGAAACCCCTAATTATAGACCTTCACTGCTCTGGATTAATAGCAAGACTCAGAATAAACGTCCAAATCAAAATTTGATTGGTGCAACATAGAGTTGTCACCGTCAATGAGACTCGGATTCCTCATCATACACCGGATACCAAGTAACAATCAAACCAATGGGTAGTTTCCAGTGAATCTGCTCCGGAAACAACCGGATCGGAAAAGTGTGGTGAAGATTGTTTGGAATACGAAAGGAATCCTACTAATGAACTCCTCAGAAAAAAAATAATAAACAATTGACAAAACCACTCTGAGTTACCCAACCCCATTCCCCATTCTAAACATGGATACTTTTTGAACCACCCCCGTATATAAGTCTTAAAATTACTTTTTTTCTTTGTGACAACTAAAACTAATACGAATTTTGTACTACTCAACATGAATCTGAGTTCTGGGGCAATCCAGGCGATTTCTCTTAGCAAATTAAGAATGCTGATTATAAAAAATATATATATCTAGGTGTTTTTTTACAGATTTCTTATAGATTTTTTAATGGGGAGAAAGGAAGAACTTTTCTTTTTTCGTGCTGAAACATATGTAAAGATAGCAAACCGGTTTATCGATAAATTCGGAAATTTAACTCCAAATTGTTACCTATAATTCGACATTGTTTTAACCTGTAATTCGGTAAAAATTACGTATATAATTACACACACAATACACCTTTCCTTTTATTATGTTATCCATAAATGAAAATACTAATTTATTGTTCAAAATTAAAACAAAAACATAACATAATAATACACCTTTGGCATAAAATGGGGCAGCGGTATCTTAGTGGACGGCAATGTCTCTTTCTGTCGTGGGTTCGAGCCCTGATACCACTAAGGACGCCGCCGATTTTCAGTCTTAATTAGTACAAAATTGACATAACCTTTATAATCGTGTGTGTGTGATAAAACATTTCACTTTTAGTCACTAATATTATATATTAGTTCTAAAATATGACCGCGGTATCCTAATGGTCATGCCGTGGACTTACAGCCGGCTTTTCGTCGAGTCGTTGGTTCGAATCCTGATGCCACTAAAGACCTGAGCCGTGTTGAGGAGCTGATGCATGTTGATCTGTGGAGGTCCTAAGTCCTCCTGTTGGTGTAATGTGGAAGTTTGGAGGGGAAGAGGGTCAGCTCAGGTGTCGTCCTCGTCACTTGACCAAGATTCAAAAATACGAGCCTCTTCATCAATAGACCTCATGCAGTTTTTCAGTGCGACTTTTACACAATTACACGTCGCATCACTGTTCTGAAATAAAAGGGAGACACTAAAATATTGTAGAAAGTTTTTCTTTTAATCAGAACATCAACTGCTAGAATGGTACTAATGCTACATTAATGCCAAAACTATATTAAATTTGTAAAACTTATTTGGCAATGCAATCCTGATATAAAAAAAAGCTTATTTCACTTTTCTTCCCTTTACCATTACCCTGTCCTTAATACAATTCTATTTTCTCAAAACATTCAACGAATAAAACTCTCTCTCTCTCTCTCTCTCTCTCTCTCTATATATATATATATATATATATATATATATATATATAAAAGCTTTTATGTAAATATTTCATAAGAACAGACAAACACCTAATTATAAAAATTCTTTTCGTGATGAGAAAAAAAAAATATTATTATTGAAATTACAGACACATTTTATATAAATGATGTAACTTTAAATGAACCTGAAACAAATATTTCAGTTTTATAAATTAATTCGACCTATTACAAAACATAAATTCATTAATTTATGACTGATAGCAAAGATACTCAGTTGATTTCTTCTAATAGAAACTAAGCAATTCTTTTCAAACCTATCAACTTCTGTTTGTGACATGCCTTGTCTAGAGATAACATACTCTAAATATTAAAACGAAGAAGAGACAATGAATAGTTATGAAAAGGAAAATGATAAAAGTAATGTCGAGCTTCTATATATCGCCATTTCTAAGAGTCGAACTTTTTTCTGGAACCTTGATTTTTCATTACAAAAACACTTCCTTTACTTTGAAAAAATTTCTATATATCGAATTATTTTCGAATTCATTTCGTTTTCATAGGTTGGCGAGAACTTTATTGTGGCTGATTACCCTACTAATCTGGAATTATTGGATACCTACTTACTTACTTTTAAGTCCATTTTGAATAAGAAAGCATCTTTTATATAATTAAAAATTTATAGAGTTCTTAGTAAAAATTATAAGAGCCCAATTATAAGAGTATTAATAAACATAAACATTCTACATGCCGAACATAATTCAAATTTCAAAAAAAAAAAAAAAAAAAAAAAAAAATTTAATAAATTTTTTTCATTTTATATATATAATATACATGATTTAAATTTCCATTATTTGTAAGCAAATACTGCATAATACTTAAAATTTATAAGTGCTTATTAGAATAAAATAATGTTCATTGTTAAGGAAATTAATGTGCGAATTAATGTTAGGAAAATTAAATAAAAGAAGTTAATGTTAAATTAATGTGCGAAATATCAGCACCAGTGATAAATTAGATTTTGAGGAAAGGGTACCACAATTCTAAAAACCATATTCTGTGGAAATATATATATATTTTTCCTCATTTTAAAATTCAATTTTCGAGCGTTCTATTTATCATATTCTCATACATAATACATCTAAATACATCTACGGAATCGGCGAAAACTTTCTATTTTTTAACAGTAAAATCAAAAAAAAATGTAAAATTTGAAGCATTTTTGTGCCTCATTTACCTGCAACTTCGATTTATATCATTTTCACTCTACTTTCATAATGAACTCAGTTACAAAAGAAAAACATCCTAAATACTTATACAACGGAATTATGTAAAGAAATGGAGCTAAGAATTTAATTCAAAGGGAAATAGTTGAAAGAAAAGAAGCTAATTTAACTTTTTTTAGTGACGGAAACAGATACTGTCTCTGTGTAAACTCCTGAGAAAATGCTATCGAAGAGGGTTATTTTAAGGTAGTAATTGTCTTTGTAATCTGCTTCATAAATGCACTTCCTTGTTATACACCGAAGAAACATATCAGCAATAAACCGAGGAGGCTACGGTAGCCGGGTGGTCATCATCGCGAGCTCGTGGCCAGTGTTGATTCAGTCGAGCCCTGCGTGTTCGAGTCCTGATTCCATTAAAAACCTGTCTGTAGATGTAATAGTGTGCGCTAAATTGCCCTCCTCACTTGACCGTGGTTCGGAGCCATAAGATCCGTCACTAGTAGCGCTGGTGTTGTTTCTAAGTGTGACGTTCACAAATTCTTAATCTCTCTCTCTCTCTCTCTCTCTCTCTCTCTCAATCAGTTTCAAGTAATAAACAGAATTATACAAAAAAAAACATCTATACAACTTTTTTGTGGTAATTATATTTAATAATTAAGAGTTGAACATATTTCATAATTTAGAATACGCCCCAACGACTACTTCTCATTAAAATCAATGCCGCTGTTTATGTTTATTGTCTTCGAAGAAACTCAATGAAATATTGATTAAGGAGTTATATTCCGGAGTTTTTCATCCGACGTTGTTCGACAATTGTTAGAAATGGTGTCTCTCTGAATTATACGAGGTGTGGCTATGAAATAACGAGACTGAAGTTAGAAAATAGTTTATTTTGTGTGACATCATACATATTTACTTCATTATCACCTTCAATCCTCTATTCTTACAACGCTCCATGCGAATCTTCCATTGTTCGTAACAGTGCTGGAAGGTTTAATCTATCAGCTCCTTTAAGAGGCGTGCCGTTCTCTTTTTCACAGCTTAAATGGACTCAAACTTTTTTCCTTGCAATACATATTTCACCTTAGGAAACAGATAAAAGTCGCTTGGCGTAAGATCCGGTGAATAAAGCGGATGATCTAACACTCTGGAATGCTGCACTTGGCTAGAAATCTCTTGACAGACAATGTGTAATGGAGATCTTGTTGGAAAAAGTTGCCATTCAGAGTCTTTGTCAAATCCTACAGTCTCAACAATCACACGAATACTTAATCGACGATCAGATCGAGCCAGTTGACCGAATTTTTACGATATTGTCATCCTTTTTTGACGTAGAAAGGCCACCCAAACGGGAATCATCTTCAAAGTGCGGTAAACATTCATTGTCATATACTTCATTCAATAAATTGTAAGTTTCAGAAGCGTTTTTTCCAAGTTTCATGCGGAATTCTCCAGTTAGTCACTCACTTACCACCATTATTTCGGCGAAACAAAAAAAAACTCTAATGTGATTAAAGGTGTAGCTAGACGAATTTGTTTACAGAAAGCTAAAGGCACTCCACTTAAAAGAGAATAGCTGTCTGTCACTGCGTTTGGCACATGTGTACGTCTTTTGTAGCAGCGCCAGTCTCGTTAATAAATGGCCGCACCTCGTATGAAACTATTAGTGACGATCCATATAAATTTGAGCAATGGTCAGGTGAGGAGGATAACACATGATCCTGTACCTCTCTCATCACTCCCAAATTACGCCGTTTCAGAATTTTGCCATCCATCACTAGCAACCTCCATTATTATGGAAGGCAGTCGTTTTATGAATCAGACTCGAGCTCTCTATTCGATTGAAACTTAACCGGTTTTGTTTCCATTCTAGTCATAAAATAGTAAAAATGAAAGGCATTAAAGTAAAATTTTCCCAAAATTAATTGACAATATAAACAATAGCATTACTTAACTGGTATTCTGAGTAGTAACACATCGATCAATAACTCCCGAGACTAATCCAGAGATGGCGCTCGTAGTAAACCAGTAACCAGGTCTTTCTAGAGTACTAACCTTTGCTTGAAACGTGTCAAAATTTTAAGTCGATCGGACCAGGAAAAAGGTTTTTTGAAGTGAAGTGAAAAAGGTTTTTTCCAAGTGGGTGCCGCGATTGCTTTCGATGGAACAAAAACAGCAACGAGTTGATGATTCAGAAAGCTGTCTATCGCAATTTACTCGCAACAAAAAAGATTTCTTGCGAAAAAAAAAAAAAAGATTTGGAAAAGCGTTGGAACGATTGTATCACCCTAAAAGGTGATTAACAAAAGGTGTTATGTTGATGAATAAAAAAAATGTTGTTTTCAATGTTAGACTCGGGAGTTATTGATCGATGTGTTACTACATGTAAATTTAGTAGCTTTTGACAAATGTATTTACTTTTACAGTTCGAGATTGAGCCACCACGTTGCCATAGTCCCGTAATGATTCTCACAGTTATCTAGATAACACAAGTGTAACGAAAATAAGTCAATCCATGGTTTCTTCCAATCCAAAACACATTTAAACATAAATGTTAACGACCAAACAATAAACAGACGACAACAATTTGCAAAGCACCCGAAAAACCAGACTTCACATTTTGGAAAACATTGTAATATTAAAACAATCAATGAGCATGGGACTTAAGATCATGTAAAAGGTATTTTTTTTTTATTTATATGTATCATTATCATTTATTTTTATTATTTATATTATTGTTTTTAATTTTTTCCTTACTAATTGTTTATTTTGCATTGTTTGAGTTGTTGTTAATTTTATTATGTTTTTCATATTATTATTATTTATATTTATTTATTATTCAGTCTGAATTATTTTTCTATTTTGTTGTTTTTTATTTTGATTCTTATTTATTTTTTCAACGATCAAAAAAGTAATTATAAGTTCTTATATTCTGATTTTGATGTGGACTAAAAATGTACAGAAAAAACGGAAATAGTTCGCTACAGCCGCGACAGATAATATTTTTATTAATTTTAATTCCACCACGCGATTCCACAATCTTTCGTGGAATTTCTATTATTCCATCTCATACTCTCGTTCCCAGCTTTTTTTCCCATTTCGCGCTCTCTCAATCTCTCAAATTGAGGTTGAGGCTATCGTTTATTTGTTTCCATGTGTAATGAAATCGTCTGATCTTAATAGTGTTCTCTATAGTACTCTAATGTATGCATAATTCAACTTTAAACGTTCGTGATGCTAGAAAAAATAATAAATCATTAATTTATGAAAAGATAAATAACTTATTATATTCACCATTTCTTTTTTTAAATTATCACTTGCAGTCACGATAAACGGGAAATTAAGACCAACAACTTTAGAGTCAATTTGTATCTTCTTTAATTCTCTTTTTATTATTGGAAATTATAATTCTATTTGCTTTTGCTTTATTTTTCATTCTTTTTTTACTCATGAAATAATCAAAAATCTAATTTTCTTTTATTCTATTTTAAAATATATAAGTACACTTTATTTCTTGAATGGTTTACTTAATTTTTAGCTGACTTTAAAGAAATTGATCCAGGTTTTGTTTGCTTGCAAAAATGGCATTGTTTATAGTTTTAAGCACGAAACAAAAAAAAATTGAAATAAATGTATTAACTTTCCTTTTTTTTCTTTTTCTTTTGGTAATTCTCCAAATACATGCAAGTCTGAAACTTTTCCAATCTTCATGAAAATTCACAAGATAACTTAAAGCCTTAACTATATCTGAAATAAATAAGATGTACTCTATACATTTTTTCGTGCATTATGTACTCATTTATCCTTAAGTCAAATTCACTAAAAGTAATAATTTGCAAAATTGTTTTCATATTCTTTCTTGATTTTAAATTTACGATTTTCTAGGTCTGATAATCAAGAACAGAATTCAGAATGATTTAAATACTTTTATGACAAATTCTGCTTGTGGTTTTTAAATATAAGTGGTACACTCGAAATTGCCTTCAATTTTGTTCGGCATAAGTTCATTTAAGATTTTTACAATTTCTGGTAAGAACAATCCTTATAAAAATGTGATAGTTGGTAAAAATTATACTTACAGTTACAGGGAATAGGAAGATTTTCTTAAAGTTTTGAAAATTTTCAAACAATTTAAAACTTGACACTTTCGAGCGCAAATACGGATATTTTTCGGTATGGCGTAGCACCACGTTTAGTTACAATTTTAAAAACAAACTTTCTAACGCGTTCTGTGTTTATCTAATTCTCTTAAATAAAACATCTATGGAATAAGCAAAGAGACTTCTATTTTTAATAACAAAATCAAAATGAAAAATTCGTATTATTTTAGTGACTCAGTAACCTTAACTTTGAGTGAAGTTTTAAAAATTATTTATTTTGGAAATCGATAGATATAAATTGACGAAATAAGTTTATGAAAACTATCGTCAGTAGAATGTTGGATTAGAGTAGATTTTATATTATTCAACATTAAATTCGTTGAAAGATGCTCTTTTATAAAAAATAAAAATTCGAATAGATTTAATCCATGATTAATAAGTTCGATATTCTTGATATTGATAAATCCATTTAAATATTCATGTCTTACAATGTTGTCTGAATAAAATAATCAGCAATTCAATATTCGAGACATAAAATTACTGATAGAAATTAATTTATCGAGAGAGAGGGAGAAAGACTATAACAAATTCGTGACATGAAATGTATTAAATAACACAGGGAAAATATTGATTTTATACAGAACAGAGATAGAATTTTCGTTGCTCAATAATAACTTTCAAGTATTCTAATCAATAACTAATAAGTTTTTCACTCTAGTGGTTCAAACTTCCAAATTCTAATCTGGTTAATTGAAGAACTGAAACCAAATTAAATTGTCTTGCTAACATTTTATTATTGTAAAGACATAATTATCAATTTGTTATTCTTACGTTATTTATTCAAATATTGACTGTTAAATAGAATTTGCTTTTCATTTTCAAGTTAGAATTAATGATATTAAATATGCTTTTAATGAGACTTTGAGTTTGTTTAGGTTTAGTTATTCGTTTTTTAATGGAAATTACTGAATTTAAAATGAATTTTTTTAGTTGTTTTAATCTTGCAATACATTTTTTTTTGTACAAGATATGCGAAATTTTTCTAATGTATTTTTATATTACGTATTTTATTTCTGCGTGGTTGTTTGACAATAAAAACCAGTTATTTATTTTATTTATGGAATTTATTAAATTAATCAATAAAATTTAACTGGAAAGTTTGCATGAATTTTCAAAAGGAAAATAAACACTCTACGATTTGAGCAGGAAAAAATATTTTTTCTTAAAAATAAATCCTATTCTTATTTTAATTCTTTAACCTTCACTTCTTCATACTATGCAGCAGCCGTAGCCAAACGATCGTAAGCTCATAGACGGTATGATTGATTCTTTATAAACATTGCACATAGAAGCAACACTAGAATTATTGGTAATGAACCTCGAACAAATAACATAGACGACATACGAGTTAACATCCCTCTTCTCCAAACTTCCACACCGCATCTTCGAAAGAACTTTGAATTCAAAGTGCATCACTTCCGCTCATGATTGGTCTTTAGTTTCATCAGGGCTCGAACTCGTGGCTTGACGGAAACGACTCGTGACCTTGACCACTCGATTACAGTGGTCTTTAGTTCGTGGTCGGTGTGATTTCAATCGAATCCTGATACAAACACCCGTCTTATAATGGCTCTGATACATGTTAAACCTGTTGGGGACAAACATCCTCTCGTTCAGATGATGTGTTAGATTGGAGAATGGGGTACCAGTTCGGAAGTAGCCTTCATCACATGACCATTGCTCAAAATTATACGGTCCATTTCCATTAGTCCTAGTGTTGTTTCCAAGATGGTAATGATCAATCAGTCTCTCATACTGACAGCGACTTTAATAATTTTTTTTCCAAATCTTAACTTTGAACTCAGAATTTACTCTTTTATCAATGAGTCAGATGAGATCTTAACATTCAAAAGTTTACGTACAGTGTCAAGCAATTGAAAAAATGTTTTTAAAATGTTAATTAGTTCAATTCAGTTTTTATTAACGTCGTACTAGAAGCAACACGAGGGCTATTGGCGACGGACCTCGTAGTTTTGAGCCTCGGTCAAGTGACGAGGACGACACCTGAGCTGCCCCCCTCTCCTAACTTCCACACCACGCCAATGGGAGGGCTTTGGCCCCGACATATTTAACCCTTTTGCTACCGGAGGGAGAAAAAAGAAGTGCTTCTATGGGCCCGCGGCTTCTTACCTCGGAATGTCACTCTGTGCCCAGACAATTTTAAATATTCAGCCTAATTCGTGAAAAAAATTCCTCTAAAATCGGCTATTTATTAAAATATTTTGGTATTTACATATATTATTTAAAATTCGTTAAACTTAATATATACAAAAGAAAAAAAATTTAATCGAAAATTGAACATTTTATACACAAAATTACATAAAAAATCATACTTTTAAGAAAATACAAAATATATTTACATTTGTTACATAATTTTCATGGTGTAATGTTGTACCATTATATGGAATATATAGATATAAAAGATAAATCTTATTTTGCTGTATGGTATATTTATATAAAAAAAATCAATGCATAGAATAATTTTTTTTTTTATTTATTTATTTTCATTAATGATTTACATATGAAGTTCGCATATAAAATTAAATTACAATACGAAATGTTATTTTATTGTCATTCGTGTCTCTTTACCATTATCATTTCTTACTCAAAATTATTCATTTAATGTTTTTTTTATTTAAGCCCTTTCTTTAAACCTACTTTAAACAATATTTCACTGTATTTCTGGTCATGGAAAAAAATTGAACAACTTTAATACTTTTCGTAATACTCATCGCAGCTGACAAAAATTGCAACACTCCTAATTATTTTAAAGAGAAATAAATAATGATCTTAATGAAATTACTAAAATAACACACACAGTTAATTAACTTTTTTAAAACATATTTTTCACTATCAATCCCGAATTTTTCATAGTTGATGTATCTGATTTCCCATCATGAAATTTAACATAAATTTCAAACTCCGTCAAATTCTTAATTATGGGAACTTTTAAAAAAGAAATTCCCTATTCATAATGTAAAACGATATCTCAAATACATATTTGACGATAAAAACAATTTTCTGCTCAACGCAACTATGTTTAAAGCAATTTATAAATAATTCTTCAATTCTAGAAATATAAGAAGAATTTTTTTAAAATTTATTATTCGAAAATATAAATCGTTAAATACAGTTACGAAAAAAAAAGGCAATTGTGATGTATCAAAATTTTTAGGTATCCAAATTTGTCATGTCAGAAAAGCTTTAAATTTAAAATACCATGCAAATTCCCTTCCTTATAGTTCTGGAAATATTCAAATTCAAAACACTTACCATCGGAATTTGCTGAGTCTTAAGGAACTGTAAGTAAGTGTATAATTCTTGATTATAGGTTTACTTTGAATATGTGTGGAACTAACGATATCGGATACAAATGAAATTTTGAATTTCCGATATATAAGCCTTTCAATACCTAATTATGGTCAAAAACTGATTCCATAAATCTTTTTGAAATAAATTATTTATGTTAATATACGGACCACATATATATGTATATATATATATATATATATATATATATATATATATATAATTTGGTTTCCTTTGAAACATTAAGAATATTACCAATATACCTTAGATAAGAATTGAGAATGTTATTAAGAGTAACTCTTTTTTAGCAGCTGTACGTAAATATGTTCAGTATACATTACTTCTTACAAACTTTTCTTTAACTTGCTGTGTTCATACGTCTGTAAGGAAGAAAATATGCCTTTCTGACTAAATATTCGTTTTCGAATTTCAACCCACTTCCAATCATTCGATCAAGATATATTTGTATAACTCCGATGATAATAGAACACTGTGGTATTCTAAAGCGCTGGAGAACTAAAGAGGACCTGGAGGCCTGGTTCATGTCCATAAAAGTGTCCAATCGAGTTGTAATTTGAAATGCACATATGACTCCAATGACATAAATTATTACATCACAGACTTGAATGGAGGGGAGACTTGCACTTAACAATGTCCAGTTAAATTGTAATTTTGCATGCACGTATGACTTCGACGACATACAACATCATAATATGCTCAAAAAGAAGGAAGGGGACCTGAAATCGGGGCCTTGAACTTAAAATGTCCAATTGCGTTGCAATTTTGCTTACTTGAATAACTCCGTTGACGACAATATTACAAATAAACTCAGGCAGTGACGGACTTGAAGCTTGGGAGAGTCTTGGAGGGCCGGGCCTTGCACTTAACAACGTTCAATTAAGTTAAAATTTTGCACACATGTATAGCTCTCGTAATTGATTTTTAGTCCTAAATTTCCAGGCTAAATAGAATTAAATAAATATACTTAATTAACATTTTTTAATCGAGTATCTACTTAAAGATGGACTAAAAGGATGGAATTTTTAAATCATACATTATTTTGCATTAAAGAAAAAAAATTATGCCTTATAATCTGTTTTTAAATAAAAGCTTGATTTAAAAATGTTTTTTACTGCTTATATTGATTTCTATAATATTCGTGATTTTCTGAAACGCTTTCAAACACGTTAGGACATATGTCCTCCAATTTTGGTTCCTTTACTTCAATATTATTAGGAATAACAGCAAGAATTTGATGATGAAGAACAATCAAAATAAAACTTTTAGCTGTTTATTCTCATGCTAAAAAAAATAACACGAGGTAAGAATACTTAAGGCTCCCATCCATCGACCATTTTGATATCTTAAACGTAATGTTCCTCTTAAGGAATTTCTATTTTCTTCCTAAAATCTTTACTATTTTATCTATTTTAATGAGAAAAAATGCACCCCCAAAGAGCAAAAAATAATAAAAGTTTATCGGAATGATATTTTTCCGTTGATTTTTAAAAATATTCTAACGTTGTTTTTTTTATGATTCGTTTGTGGCTTTTCGGTGTTTAAAAAAAATTTAGACACTTTCAAAATTTGGGGAGAAAACGTAATTTTATAGAAACCTTAATTATTTTTCGCTTTTTCGAATGCACTTTACTGCTTTCCAATAAATGTAATATTCTAGGTTTGAGGAGGAAAATAGAAATTTCATATCAATCACATTGCGTTCTAGAAATCAAAATGGCTCATAGACAAGAACCTTAAGATTTCCAATTTTCCCAGTGTATCGATAACTTATTTTTCAGATTTTCCAACGCAAATTTCTGTCTTTTAGAAATAGTTTATAAATATTGATGCTTCTGATAGAATTCTCATTAATCATTTTTAACAGGTATCGAAGAAAAACTTGTATTTCTCTCTTGGGTAAATATTAAACAATGTCAAAGACTTCATTTTGTCAGAACGTGGCACTGAATGAGATATTTCTTCTTTGCCGCCACCAAAGTTGCTGTGGGCTTGGTTTCTGAGCAGAGATACCAGCACTAAATGTGTTATTTTCTTGTTTGCAGATACAATATGCCGCGTGGTGTTCATGCGCGAGCACAAGGTGGTGAAGACGAAGAAGACGATGGTTTGCAAGAACAGCTGCGATCCCAAATACAACGAGTCCTTCCACTTCCGTATGACACAGGCTTCTGTCAACATGTGCAGCGTCACGGTGCAGGTGGTGCAGGCAGGCATCAAGGAGAAAGGTAAGACTACGAAAGGGAAATAACTGAGAAATCTGGATGAAATGAATTCTGCGTATTAATTTATCCTTATGTACAATATGTTGTAAATTACAGCTATTAATGTTGGTTTGTTTGTTTAATGAAGCAATAGATTGAACGTAAATTGAAATAACCCATACTATTGTAAAATTATAATTATTACTAAAAAATATTTTATTCTGGATATTAATCTATCCGTATGTCCATAATGTTGTAAATTACAGAGGCTAATGTTGATTTGTTTGGTTTCAGGAAGCCATACACTGAAGTAACCCATAGTGTGTCGAAAAAATTTCCCTTTATACTAAGAATTATCTAAGATATATGTACAAAATTTATTCTTTAAATTAATTGATCATTATGTACACAATTCTGTAAATTACAGAGGCTAATGTTAATTTGTTTGGTTTCAAGAAGCCGTAGACAGAAGTAAAATCGTAAAAAATTTTAACTATCTCGAGTAATAAGAAATCCAAATCTCTCATTGCGTTCACCGAAAAATCAATAAGAAATGGTTCTCCGTGAAGGGTTCACGAGTAGTTCGTTGGGTTCATTTAAATAACATATATATTTACACCGGCGTTCGATAACAGTTCAACTCGTAAATGGATATGCTCCATAAGGAGGGATCATCCTGATATTCAACTTTCATGATCAGTTCTTTCCTAAGCTACTGGAGAAAAATATATGAAAATGAATTAAATGTGTTTGTTTCATGAGATGAGGAATCCGAAAAGTAAAAAATTCTGGTATGTTCGAATTTTCTTCGAGTATAATTGATTTTAATAATTTATATTTTTATAATAATTTTCCTTCTTTTCATTTTTAATATATATATATATATATATATATATTCCAAATTGAAAAAAAGTCTATCTGTCAGTTGGCAAAAACATATTTGAAAAACGTCGATTAAAAAAAAATTTACTGTTAAATGTTTAAGTTACTTATTTAATTTTTTATCCATTTTCTTAAGGTTTCATAACTCAGAGCCTTTTGTAACGTGCAATTTAGTCTAATTTTAAGGTGAGAAAACAATTGCACGAAAAAGATGTCTGTCGAAACGGAAAAATTCTATTTTAAAAGATAATTAACTGTATTAGTTAAACTTAATTAAACAATCCATCAACGATATAATTTAACTCCCCTTGAATAATAAGCAATGATATTAACTATATCCAGTTGCGAGGAAAATTGCGAAAGTTTTCAAGGAAACGTATTGTTTTGACGAGTGTATTAACAATTTCTTAACTTCACTCCAAAAAGATTACAATATTGAAGCGGAGTTTCAAATTACGGGGTTGGTAAGTTAACAGCATCGGGCTTCGACTCCTTTTAACCCCATGATAATGGGGCCCATTAAACTCTCTCTAGCTTCTAAATATTTTCATATGGGTAATGCAGATTTTTGAGGATGTATATAAGCAAATATGGTTCGTTCTAAGAATCTATGTACTCTCTCAGAGGTTCTATAATACCTATTACATTTCCAATTCTTTCTTCCTTATTTTTCCCAATATTTGTATATGAAATACTTATTTCACTAACTGCTTGACTTAATTGTTGCTTTTTATAGCAATGAATATACTTTAGTTATAGTGTGTCAAATACATTATAACTAAGTAGTGTGGTGAAATTATTTGAAAAAATGAGAAAATAGGTGTGTATATATATATATATATATATATATATATATATATATATATATATATGCTTACATATAAGATGGATTTCACCAAGGAAGAAGTTTTCACAGTTTAAATCTGGTGTAAAACAATCCATAAATGCTGAAGAGCAACCTCTTGTCTTATGGATCAGGGTTTCCCAAAAGGTGGATCGCCACATGGTACTGGGCCACGAAAAAAAATTTTCCCAGTAGCCCTGCTTTCGCTTCACAAAGATATTCCGTGTCGCAGAGTGACACGGAATATCTTTGTGATTTTTTTGATGTTTTGAATAATTTATATTTCACTTTACTGGATAACAATTTTAATGTTTTTAAGGTGCAAGAGAAGGCTATAGCCGATACGAAAAAATTCAGTTTGTGGTTACGTCGTGTCAAAAGTTTGTTATAACGAAGCTTTTATAAAACTAACAAATTTCCAAAGTGAGAATAACATGATTTCAATGTCGGGTGAGAGTTCAGCTATTATTAAAAAGCATACTAGACCTACAGGGTAGTCTTAAGAAATATTTTCCCTCAATCAACAGCGACAAAAAAGGAATAAGAAATCCATTTAACGTTGAATCCGAGACAGAATTGTCGGATTTATATGTGAATCTATAACTGAGCTATCATGTGACACGTCACTCGAATATATATACCAGAGAATACCCCTAATAAATTTTTGTCTGACGTATTGCCACAAAAATACCTAGTTTTAGCGAAAAGAAAAATTATGAAATACGCCGATAGTTTTTGACACGCTCTATAAGTGTGAAGCCAAGTTTTCCATACTGATTACTGAAAAATAAATGTAGAAACCGAAGAGAAATCGAATAATTTTTTGAGAATTAAGTTATCATCTTTGCCTCTAAGCGTGAAGTTTTTAGTCAGCTAGAAAAGAACTTCAGACTGCTCATTATTATTTGTATCTTATTAAAATTTCGTTTTTTTTTTTTTTTTTCAATTATTTTTGTAATAATTTCATTGTAACAATTATTGAAGTAAAAGATAATTATATTGATATTTAAATGTTTTATTTTACCTACGAATCTAAAAAATCGATGCATTTTAGTGGGTGACGAAAAAGGATCCTAAAAATAACCATATCAAAAGAGAAAATAATTCGAGATACAAAACAACGTTTTGATATGGAGGCAAAGTTTATTAAAGAAAATTATTGAAATATTAGTTAAAAGTGATAGTTATTTTTAAATTTAAAATTTACTGAAAAAGAGACATTTGTGAGCGTATTAAAAAATTCATAATACTCATAAAATCAAAACATGCATTTGAAAATTTATAAATCATTCTATTGAAAAAATATTGAACCAGAATCCAGAAAAAATTATTGTGATATGACACTGCGCCAAATATTGGAATCTTTCTTTCTTGCGAATGATTATTGACTGAAAGTCAGCAACCCTTACTATCTCCCCTTTGTGAGTAGAAAGTTTTTACGATACCCCATAAGGCATATGTGGAATTCCCGGTGTTCCCAGAGGGGGAAAGAAATTTTTTCCTCAATCGTAAAAGCGCCGAGTGGAAAGGATGTTTTGGCTCATTAAAATTATTGAAATATTAGTTGAAACTTGTCGCAAATGTCTAAATATTGCATTGTTAGACGAGTAAGAACGATTCCCAAAGTTTCAAAGCTCTAGCTTGATGGGAAGTTGGTTAAATTAACGATCGAAAATTTGATGACACACACACACCAAGTGAAATTCAGAAAAACGTTGTAAAAGGACTGTGAAACACAGATCTAGATGAAGTTGAATTCCGGAAAGAAACATGATACGGATTGTTATTTATTTCAAAATTCCACTGAGCTTATCGTAGGTTTCGGCTAGCTCTTACTACTCATAACAATATGAAGGGCTAATAGCATTAGTTACTGATTTTGTATCACCATCGACTATTTCATTGCTCTTCATTCCCTTGTGGAAGAGAATCCAACAGAAAAATTTAAAAAAGGTTCTGTGCAAAGTTTTGCGAAGAACAGACTTAGCCACCCAAGGTGCACTTTTAATTTATAATTATGATTAAATTACCCAATTAAATATAAGAATTAAAATAAACGATGATATCGCCAATAACCCAACGTCACAACGTAATTAAAATTAAAACAAACGATAAATTATTAAATTGAATATTATATCAGCTACATGTAATTAAAATTAATGCAAATGATAAATTAGTAAATTGAATATATTTAAGTTAAATGTAATTAAAGTTGAAGGAAACGATAAAAAATTGAAAAGTGATCCGGTGAGCCAAAAGAGAACCATCTAAAATAATAGCCCCTTGGGTGGTTAATAACAGTAAATCAGTATTAAAATCATTTGACCCCAAGCCAAGGAAGCCAAACTAAAAAGACGTAGTTGAAATTCTTGAGGGGAAAAAAATGTCTGCCTCACAGTTGTCTTAAAATTCTGAAGAATGTTATTTATTTTCAGTCATATCTTGATTCCAGTTTACATATGATTTAAGGTAATACATAAATCGATAAGTAAATAAAATGCTTAATTTTTATATTTATTTCACTCCAATCCAATAAAAAAAATCGGGGGAAATTTATTACGACATATTTTTAAAAATTTATTTCATTAGTGGTGAAAGCAGACATCAGACATATATGATGTATATTTTATTTCAATCCAATAAGAAATTCAGGAGAAATTTATTATGACATATTTTTGGAAATTATGTTCATTGCTGGTGAAAGCAAACATAAAAAATTCAAGATAAAAACCAAAGTTTTTAAAAACAACGTTTTTATATGGTGGCAAAGTTTATTAAAAAAAAGTATTTAAATATTAGTTAAAACTTTGTAAAAAAACCTTCATATCTCTCTCATCTTTAAGATCACTCTCTCTGAGAAATTCAATATATCTTCCATAGATGGCGCCCGGTTACCACACAAATTACGTTACTAAAAAAATTATTGGAATATTAATTAACACTTGTCGCAAATGTCTAAATATTGCATTGTTAGGCGAATAAGAAAGATTCCCAAAGTTCCAGAGCTCTAGCTTAATGGGAAGTTGGTTAAATTAACGATCGAAAATTTGATGACACACACACACTCGCACACCAAGTGAAATTCAGAAAAACGTTTTAAGAATATGCGGAAAAACGAGATAAAGTTTTGAAAAGTGGTGAGGTAGGGTATTTTTGGGTTAACTAAAACAGTAGCCCCTTGGGTGGATAATAAATGATTATTTTGATAATAGAAATTACTGATAGCTTTTACTAATACTTCTTATTGCCTTATACTGTGTATTACTTATACTGTGTACCCATTTCTCGATAAGCTAGAAACTTGAAATTTTGCGCACGAGCTCAGTTTAGATGACAATGGAATATTCATTTATAAAACTCCAAATTAAAAATTTTACAATTTTTTTTTTTTTAATTTTACTAAAAAAATTTGAAAATAAAGACCAAAAATTTGAAAATAATATGTATCAAAAAATTCTGAAAAACCAACACTTTCTTGTAGCAAAAGAGAAAAAAAAAACTAAAATGTTATAAATTCTTTTTCTTCAGCCACTAAGAGATTAAATAAAAACGAACAAAACACTATAATTGATTAGCATCATAAATAAAAGAGTGAAGATTTTTCAATTCATCAGAAAATTTTTGATTAAAAACTGAAGTGTTATACTCATTCCAACTGTCTAACAATCTAATTTATGATCAAACCGAGCTCTTCAGTTTTTAGTCAAAAATTAACGAAAGAATTGAAAATCTTCAATTGGTTGACAAGAAGGAGGGTCGAAAATAGAGAAAGATCGCTAGGGTAACCCGAGTTTACCAAAGACAGTAAACCCCTTCGTTCAAACCTTGAGTGAAGTGTAGTAAAGAAATGTTAAACATTACTTCAGAAATTTTTGTAATTTCTTTTTATTTTATATTTAAGCTGTCTCCTATTTTTCAAAGAATTTTGAAATTTTCATGAGAAGGAGGAGGGAGATAACTTTTAAATACAAATTTGATTAATATTCATAACTTGTCATATATTTCGTTCTTATAGTTCGGATAAAATTTCTTTTTAATTGAAATAGAGGTTGAGCGGAAAAGATGGAACAACAAAAAATCTGTTATTCTATTCGAACAGGGTATAATTAAATTATTCTTGTATTACATATAACAAAAATTTATAAGTGCCGTTTAAAAGACATTAGATTTATTAATTTTTTAAATACGCGTTCTGTATTTCTCCCATTGTTTCCAAAACTTTTGGTAATAAAACAAACTTCCACTTATCATATTCCCTTTTAATGACGTCTCATATTTAAACCTTATATATCCGGGGGAAATTCCTTAATTATGAATTTACATATTTCTCTTAAATCAGTTCCTATTTCGGTTTTGTGTGTGTGTGTGTTTATTTTCCGCAACAGTCTTCATCAGAATTCATAAGCCTTTGATAAATGCGTGAAAAAAGAAAACGAAAATTAAATTCAAAACTATTATGACACCCTATTATTATTTCTTTCTTCTGCAATTCTCAATCTTATTTAAAACAATTATGAATCAACAGTTCAATGAATAGAAAGTCATGAAAGTGATTTAAGCAAAAGTTGTTTTATTCTAACACAATCTTTACCCTGCTCTATCTGCAACATAAGTCTCTATATTCACCTGATCTAATGTTTAGTATAATTAAGTTTATATCTTGCAAATGAATTGGATTCGAGTCTTTAAAATATTTACATATGAAGGTCCAATTCACTGACCTTATGTAGATATTTTCTGTCTGTGATCGGATAACTTCTTGCGCTTGGCAGTACAGTCACTATTCCTTCGTTCATAGTTTCAGCTCCACTCTCAGTCTTCCAGTTGGCATGGTGTGGAAGTTGGAAAAGGGGATGCCAGCTCAGGTGTCGTCCTCGTCACTTGACTGAGGTTCAAAATTACGAGGTCCGTCGCCAATACCCCTCGTGTTGCTTCTAGTGCGACGTTAATAAAAAACGAAAAAAAAAATACCTCAGCTCCATTATCTATCACTAACTTTCTGATTCGTATTAAACACTTCATTGCTTGTACATACATATCTTCAATTCTATTAATTACACTTCAGTAATTCGTATCTAATATACATAAATCACTTATCAATCACTGCGAGAGATATTCAATTCTAACAACATCACAAACAAATTCCAAAATGGTAATTGAAGGAGAAAAGGAGATAGAGCCCACGTTATATTAATGATAAATCAACTCAAAAAAATTGTACCTGTCTCGATTTCTCTCTATTTTCTCAAACGATCTAAATTTTACATTACTTCATTGTATTATATTTCTAAGCACACGCAAGCAGAAGTACATGAACCGTTTTTCTTGAAAGTAGTGTAAGTACGTTTTTTATTTTAAGAAAATGAGGTATCATATAAATTTTGATTAATTTAGAGTGAACTTTTTATTTATAGTTAGTTAATATTTAATATCTTAAAATAATGGCAATGCTTTGTCCAATTTAAAAATGGCAAATAAAAGAAATTGCATAACGATTGTTTATGAAAGTGGAGTAAGTCTTTCATTTCTCATCTGTGTAATTTAACTGAAATAATCTCTATACTACTTATTATAAATCTAAAATTGTATAATGTATTTATTTCTTAACAGCTGTCATGGAAACTAACATAAAAAAACGTTTGGTCGTTTAATATTCCCATTCTTCATAAAAATTATTATTAGTTCGAAGAAAAACGTCTGTTTTATTTTGCTGCTTATGCAACGGCATCTTTGTAAAAAGTTTGCTTTAATTTAAAAAATGTGAATTTCTCACTGGTTGAAAATAACCCATACTTATTTTATTTTCTTCCAAAAATTAAAATATTAAAACAATATTATTTTGTGTAACAATTGGAAATATTTATTTTATTTTATTATAAAAAAATTCTCAAGGGTATAAAACCCGTGAATATACACAAAAGAAGAATTTTAGGATGAAGACAATTCCTTTAAGAAAACTCAAAAAACTATTTGGATACTTTGATGACTTATGCCAATAAGTTTTACTTGGTCATTTCTCGTGGAAACATTTTAGTATGTAAGAAGTTTTTCATTGACACTTTTAATATACAGTTGACAAAAGAAATATTAGAACAGTGTAAAATTCGTAGTTTTTAAGGCAATTAAGTAACAAAATTAGCTGTGTAAATATGTATTATAAAAAATTTTACATAATTATATATTTTGTAACAAATAAATACTTAAAAAAAATATTTTTTCAGAAAAAAATAATGAATTTTTCGTTGCAAAAAAAAGTATTAGAATATTAAATATAAAATAAAATATCTTAAATTTTAAATTAAAAGTCAACACTTAATATGCAATCATTTGGCTGCAGTCACTAAAATCAAACGTCTTTGCTTCGATTCAACTAAATCTTTTGTCACTTTTGGAGATATGATGTTTTATGCCTTCTCTAAAGCTTCTTTAAGACTAAATTTTCTGTTTATTGAGCATTTTCTTATTTGTACGTCCAATAAATGGAACAAATGCACAATTGGGTTTAGGTCTAGGGTTAAAGTCTTCGGGGTGCATTACAGAGAAGCCACTCTGGTTTTGATGGCAGTATGCTTAGAATCTTGGTCTGGTGGGAAAATAAAAGTCTCCTCCAATCCTAATTTCCTTGCATTGTCTTTCAAGTTATAGCGTAACACATCAATGAATGTCAAAGCTGTCAATTTCTCCCCAACTATTTCCAGATTTCCAACCCCATTGTAACCCAAACAGCCTCAAGTTATGATGTTACCTCCTGCATGTTTAACAGTTTTCAAAACATTTTGAGATTTTAATGCGATATATTTTTCTCTCCAAATTATAAGGACGTGTTTTGGTTCAAAAATTTCGCACTTGCTTTCTTCGGAGAAAATTACATTTTTCCAGAAATCTAATGATTTATCTTTGTATTTTTTGGCAAAATCTAATCTTTTTTTTTTTCCTACTAATTTCTGAAAGATATGGTTTCTTCTTTGGCCGCCTACCTTTTTTGCTTGTATTATCCAAACCATTTCTGACTGACTGATATGTTAGTCTTTTCTGATGTTGATTCAATGTCTACGGCACCTGCGCACTTCTCGATGGAATTTTCAAACATTTTTCACCAGTTGCTATCTTTCTCTTCCGGTCATTTTTCTTGGTCTTCTTAATGTTGGCTTATTATCCACCACACCAGTCTCATTTTCCTTTTTAATAATACGAGTATTATGAATCGAGCCCGATGAGAAGTATTTAATTCTTTTTAAATTTCACGAAACGTGTTGCCATTTTAGTACAGATAAATGAACTTGTACCTTCTTTGCAGGTGAAATCTGTTTTGTGACGGAAAATTTGCTTGTAATCTGATTAAGAGGTATCGAAAGCAAGGGAACAAGTATCTTTAACTGAAGCTCACTTGAAGATGACCTTGAAAGTTAAATGATGTCACTCTCAAATGAGTTTACTTTTACTTATCATATAATATCTTATGAATGCTATCTTATAAAAATTCGTTATTCGATTTGTTTCATTTTATTGGCTTGAAACCTTTTTCACAGCGTTCTAATACTTCTTTTTCAACTTTATATGCTGTACCGATATTTTTAATTGTATTTCAATTGTATGTAATTCAAGTATATACCAGACGAATTGATCGTATCTTAAAATCGAACAAACTCTAGCAGAAAAACTAGTGAACTATCGACAAATACACTCATAGAACACATAAAAAGTTTCCCACCATTTGACAGTCATTATATTCGATCTCAAAATCCAGAATGAAAGTTTCGGAATCCTACATTAAATATAAGAAAAATGTTTAACTTATACTTAGAGAAGTATAATGAATATACTTTAAGTTAATTAATGAATTTGCATGAAAATCTTTAAGCGAGATTTCCAGTTACGCTTCCATTTGAAAAATAAAAATACCTATGCAATATAAGATTTCTTTAACGTGAAAATTCAGATAACAAATAATGACGAAGAAGAGACGACTCTTGTACAAAGCCACGGTGTTTAAAAATGTTAAATTAGCAAGAAAAGCATTACAATAAGATACAATTCTGACATAAAAAATCCCTATGAATACATCACTTCATTTTTTAATTTATACAATACCTTGCCTTATCCAAAATTATCCGTTCGAATCGCATGTTATAAAAGAAATATGTATATTTTAAATGAGGGATTTTGTATTTTCCACAATAATAAAGTTAATATGTATGTGTGGGACAAATCTACTGCTTTCAGGGAATCACAGAAAATAGAAAATGCAAATATCTCAACTTGCTGTCTGAGATATTTGCAAAAGGTTATGATTCACAATCATGTCATTGCATACAGTGGTATGAATACTGAACAAAATCGAAATTTACCAATGGTATTCATGTGATTGAGAGTTGGCCAGTCTTTGGAAAATAATTTCGAAGCAACTAATCATAAATGTATACTCTCTTGTCGTATGTTCCGAAAAATGGAGATTTTGACATTATAGAAATGACTTTACGAAAAAAGAATTTCTTATGCACGCCACAGAGTAACCATGTAGGAAAAATAATAAAACATAGAAATGTGATAATGCACAAACACAATAAAACATAATGTAGGAAAAATAATAAATTTATTTTACACGAAGTGAAGCAAGAGAATTTCGCTTCGACAAGACTCTACGAAACGCAATTCAAAAACGGCTAAGAAAAACTACTCACGGATAAAATGTTCACTGGTTGAAAATATGTAGGATGAGTATTTGCAAAAGCGTTCGGCATACTATTTTATATAAAGCATCGAAGGCGAGCATTCAATTTAAGACGTTACATTTATCACCTACAAGTAGGAAAAGACTACCAATATTTGAAAAAATCGCCCTGGCGCCTTTGTATAACAATAGTAAACCTATTGCACGCGAAAAACATGAAGATATGGATCAGTATTACCTTATATACCAGTGCGCATCATGAATATTTCAAAAAACTCCCATGTAAATTGCATAAATGAATAATTCGAGATAAAAACCGACGTTTTTATATGGTGGCAAAGTTTATTAAAAAAATTATTGAAATATTATTTAAAACTGGTCGCAAATATCTATATATTGCAATGTTAGGCAAGTAAGAACGGTTCCCAAAATTTCAGAGCTCTAACTTGATGGGAAGTTGGTTAAATTAACGATAGAAAATTTGATGACACACTGATACACACACAGACAGACGCATACCATGTGAAATACATAAAAACGTTAAGACAAACTAAAATTAATTAATCCATCCGGTAAATTAAATGGTTGTAATGCAGTTTAGCTCAACCACCTTGGCGACAGGAATTATTTGGCGGTATTTTGCCAAAGGTGGCTACCCAGGTACGCTTCGCGAACTCAACCAAAAAAAAATCGCCAAATTTGGCAATTTTTGAAATCGCTCCAAGTGGTTGGGATAAACTGCATTATTAAAGAAAATATTGAAATATTAGTTAAAACTTGTCGCAAAGGTCTAAATATTGCATCATTGGGCGAGCAAGAACGATTCCCAAAGTTTCAGAGCTCTAGCTTGATGGGAAGTTGGTTAAATTAACAATCGAAAATTTGATGACACACTGATACACACTCAGTCAGACACACACCAAGTAAAATACGAAAAAACGTTGTAATAATAACAATATCTTGCGTTAAGTTTAATGATATATTAATATAATTAATGTTCAAAATAAAAAAAAATAGTACCCTTATTTTTATTTCTTGTTATTATTTATAAGCAAAATTTGATTAATGTAAAATAGTTTTAGCGATATTTAATTTTTACAATAATAATTGAAATAATTAAATTATTTTTATATAACTGACTAATAATAAAAATGCTGTAATTACATTTATGTGCTTACCGTATTTATGTATTACAGTTAAATTCGCCTAAAAGAAATTAATATAATCAAATTACATATTGAATTAGTTGAAAAATTACCAGACTTTTTGGCATATCTTATTTATATTTTTGAATCGACTAATAGGCTAGCCTTTAATTTTCTCGAAACAACAACAAAAAATCGACTTGCATCACTTTCAAAATAAGCAGTCTAAGCTACGAAAACTGAAAGAAAGACAAAACTTTTAACAAACCTACTGTATCTTTGAAGAACGCGTATCATTTAACATTGTTACCATGGTAACCGACTTTTTCCTTCTTTTTCCCTTTTCTTTATATATGATTATTACTTTCGTTATTGTAGTTGTATTTTTGAAGAAGTTTTTGGTTTTGAACGAAATATCTAAAAATTATGCAGTAAAACTTTATTTATTTTTTTGTTTAAATCTTTATGATGTTTTTGTTTTAAGTTTCATGTTGCCTCGCAATAAAATTAATTCCAAAAAGTAACCACATAGATTTAAGCCAAAATAGATAATGTTTTTGTGTTGGAATTTATTGTACATTTATTCTACTTAAATGATTTTATTCGTTCGAAATATGTAAATGTTATTGAAATTCATGCAAAAGTTTAGAATATTGTTAGATAGAAAATTTTTATATCTCCAAATGTTGGAGCAGCTCATTTAACACATAGATATTTTAAGCCTCTCGATACAACCGCTTTTAAGTAGCATTTAACAAAATTTCAAATTAAGCTAATTTTGAGAGAGAAATAAAATAAAAGAAACACTTTCATGACTTACGTTGCCCCAGAATGAGACGCTGTAGACCTAGTCCATAAAGGAAAAAATATACATTTTGAAAACGAAGATTTTTTTTAAATTAATGATTGGCTTACCCTAGTAAGTTAGGAATATTACCCACGATGATATTCGAATCGAAAATTTCATTACAAAATTATCCGAAATAGTTTCAATTCTTTTGAAAATCATGAAAATTCTGTTATAGATACACCAAACATTTTTATGTTCCCAAATTCCAAATTAAATTATATGTAAATTAAATAACAAAATACCCATTATCCTCAAATCATCTTAGTTAATTTTTAGCCACCCAAGTTGCTATTGTTTTAAGTGGAGCGTTTTGGCGTATCAGATCCCTTTTCAATTTTTTTTAACGTTTTTTTTAATTTTAATTACTTGTAGCTTGTTTGATATTCAATTTAATAATTTGTATATATATATATATATATCGCTTCAATTTTAATTACATGTAGCTAATATAATACACATTTTAATAATTTATCATTTACTTTAATTCTAACATTTAATCAATTAATTTTTTTAAAAAAAAAAGTTAGCACCTTGGGCGGCTAAATCTGTTCTTTGCGTAGAACTTTTTGATGATTCATCTTTTCTTTATTTTCAATTTCCTCAATATTTAAGGATTTTCTAGCCTCATTCCACTACAGGGCTGTCGTAATGAATATGAATTGACTCCAGGATTTTTCTGCTATAAACAGTAATATTTTTCATTAAGTTTTTATTTTTCATGTTAAGGTTTCGGTATTTATATACGCCTTTTTTTTTGGGGGGGGGGGGGCATTTTTCTAATTGTTTTTTTCCTTATATTCTTGTCTCCTAAACACTGAGAATATTTTTTTGTTTGAACTCGTCAACTATCTAATTTTAGCTTTAGCATAGCTAGGTACATGGAAAAAAACGAAATCGATTTGAGAAAATTCTTTTTCAGAAGTTAATTAACTGTGTTTATTAAATTAATTAATCAATCCGTCATCATCGTAATTTGGTTCACCTTGAGCTATTAAGACTGGTACCATTTTTTTTTTTTTTTCTAGCTGACATGAGAATTATTAAGGAAGTCCGTTTTTTCGGCGACTCTACTTTCAAATGCCTGTCAATACGAGAAACATAGATTTGATCAACAAACACATTAAGGAAACTCATCACTTTCCTATACTCGCTGTTAGGTTTCATTTAAATAGCTTTTGGAAAAAGAAGTAAGACTTTCGTAGAGCGTAATTAATTTTCTGGTAGCATAATTTTCAGTTAAAAAATATCCAACGTTTAAAAACAAGATTGCCCCTAAAACTTTACTGTCCGTCTAGAATGCGGTTGTAATTTGAAGAAATCTTATAATTCCATGTTACATAAGTCAACCCTAAAATGCGGGAAACTGATATTTAAGAAGCTTCCAACATTTTTGTGAGCCTTGGACTAATAGTGGAAAGTCTATGTGAGTTTCGGTAGATTATTTTTTTTCAAGAACGGATCCTATGTGGAATAGGAATTTGTTATCTTTCTTCTTTACAATGACCTGATATAATCAGTGCTCAAGTAGATGCTTGAGAAATACTAACAGAACCATGCATACAATTTATGAAAGATAATCCCTTCTAACTATATATATATATATATATATATATATATATATATATATATATATACCAATGACTGACTGACTCATCACGAAATCTCTAAGACTATACAACCGATTGGCTTGAAATTTAGCATAGTTACTCATTTCGCGATGTAGACGCTCACTAAGAGCGGATTTTACGGAAGTCTTATCCAAAATGTAATTTTCCTCCGTTATATATCCGTTAATCTACTCTTATCCATCGGCTATGTCATTTGTGGCGACTTTATCGCCAAAAATGATATGACCGACGCCAAACGGTATATATTTTTTATATGTATACTGTGTATTGTCACCCATTAAGTTTACTTGATGAGATTTGCGCGTGCGAAATGGAAAAATACCAAATAATTTAATATTGAAGAACTGATGGAGGGTTGGTAAAATTTTGGCGAAGGGGCTCTTTATGTGAAATTTCGTACATGTCAAAAATAGGAAACTTACATATTTAGCGATAGAAATAAATGAGTTTGGAATCCCACGGTTGGTGAAAGTGTAATTTAGCTCCCAAACGTAGTGGGACTTTGAAAAAACTAAAATGGCGACTTCTTACGGAGTAGCGCACACGCAAGACGATCTTCGTTTATTGGAGGACCTCGCTACATGTATGAACGAACTCAAGACCCTATGACATACATAAGACAATTTGGCTGTCCCGACTTGTACGTCTTCTTTTGAAGGATTACAATCACTTGCAATCCTAAATGGTCAGAAATCAAAGATGTCTTGAGGCAAGGATAAAAGTCTTATGATAGATACTATGTCATTGAGAGGGTATTTCATTTGAAAGCCAAGCACATGATGAATCTTCTGACAATAGATTGTATCTTTGGCAATACTAGATGTAACATGTATACAATGGAATGAATTTTATATGGAGTGACTTTTTACTAATTTTTTTTATTTTTCTCATATATTTGAAAGTTGTGGATAACCATTATTACAGACAATCAATTTCTTAAAATTTTAAATTTAGATAATCATTATCGCTTAAAAATTGAAAATTTTCTTGATATTTTACGTATAGGTTTCAAAATATAATATTATCGTCTTCCTTGCGAAGCGGACTGGTATCAGCTAGTATATATATGTATGTGTATATATATATATATATATATATATATATATATATATATATATATAAAGGATTATTTTTTCACTTCATTTTCTTAAATTATATAAGAATTAAATGAAAGATTTAAGCAAACGTCTAACGTATTACAGAAACATAAAAGCAAAATAAATATAGAAACACGTAATTTTTCTTACGTTTTAACAAGCAAATATACGATAATATAATGCAAAAGCGTATTTATAATCTTCTATAATTAAGACATATTTAGTTAAATAATACAAACTAACACTTTGTGTGAAGTCCTTTCGCTTTTAATGGCTTTTTTTAAACGAGTTGCGGCATAGATTCTACTACTTTCTTGTGACGGTTGGGTTTGTGTAATTCCATGCTTCAACAAAAGACTCTTTTAAAATATGATATACATATATTTTCTAATTTGTGCTTCCAATAATATCCATAAAATTTCTATTAGATTTGGGTCTGGAGATTAGGGAAGAATTACCAGTCGTCTTCACATATTGCACATTATCCACGTCCTGGTGACCACAGCAGTATGCATTGGGTCGTTATCCTACCGAAAGTGAAAAGTTTGCTGTAAGACTTTCGGCGTTCCGTGATTATCGACCCCGTGGATGGGAAAAGTTGATGACCTTGGGTGCCGAGAGTTGTTTAGAATCCCATACCAACCAGGCTGAAAAAGACGTCTCATTCAAGCTAGTTGATAAAGCGTTTTAACTTCTGGCGTTGCTGTTGAAGAGAGTTCTGCATACTCCTCCTCCAGTATCATAGGGAAGATATGAAGAGAAACATTGCTATTTGTAGAGAAGGTTGCTTTTTCAGCCATTACTGCAATTAATATGCATCCCCTCCCTGTTGAATTGAGTTTTGCTTGGGACAGTTTCCATTTGACTAGTTGGCTGTCTCTAGTTGAGTGGCGGGTCTCGTCGATACGTGCGCCAGAGCCGAAATATCCCTAGCTGTGGTTTATGTGCGGCTGTCTATAAAAACGTTGTTTTTAAAAACGTTGGTTTTTGTCTCGAATTATTAACCCATTGGCTTACAAAGCCAGCTAGTAGCCGGTCGCACATTCAAGTCCATTATTACGTTGCCAGCTGTGAGACGGACCAAAGAACTGCAATTTCATCTCAGTTCTTCCTTCTTTCCCTCAATAGAGGGTGACATGTTACAGACCAACGTAAAGCTGAGAAATAGATCGATTGAATGATGTACAATGCATTCGATTTTTCTCAATAAATCGCGAGTTGCAAACAATTGTTTTATGTGATTTCTCCAACTGCACAGTTTTAAAATTGACATACCGTAAGAAACGTCTCTCTTGGGAGGAATTTTGCTCCTTTTTCTTCTAATCCTTTTAATTTTCTTAAATTAAATAGTAAAGGGTCTTGGCTGGGGGGGGGAGGTATTAGTAAGCCATTGGGTTAATATAATAACTAATTATTAATGTGATTGGAACCAATCGTGTTTGAATTCTTTGTAGAGCCATTACAAGTGGATTAGAATTCTTAGCCCTTTGCAGATTCTTTTGAAACCGTTTATTCAACGCAGGTATGGTACAGATATCTCACATTCATAACTTTTAACTCGTAGTCATTACTAACAACTAGCTTACTTCACTATTAAAGTCTTCACTGTTTATTAATGCACACTATCAAATCTATATTCCCTACACTATACTCATTATAATCTTATTTACATAAAGTCACTTTTCCCTTATTGAAAGAGTTTTGAATTCAAACAACATCGTATAAAAAAATCCAAAATATTAGTTGAAGGGGGAAATGTGATAAAATGCACGTCATAAGTTTATCGAAAGTTACCTTCTTTTCCAGTTAACTTCACTATTTTTTGGATGTACTGCTAAAAAATTTCATTTCCTGATTATCGAAATCATACGAAATTATTGTACAAATATAAAGTAAGATATTATAATTTGGTTCAAAAGCCACGAATTCTCGAATCGGATTCATAGTGAAAATTTCCGTGATTTTTTTACGATCTGAAACAAAACGGAATAAAAATACGATTCCAAAGATGTTACGATCAAAAAGAAACTTTTTGAGAAACCACTGGAATAAGAAAAAAAATCTCAAATTATCTTCAAAGTGAAACTTCTTTTTTGACCCCCGTGTGGTTGCATTTCGCATCTGAAATTACCGCTTTGGCTAGCAAAGCGCATGCGTAGAAAGTCGCCGGTCGAAGGAAGAGAGTCGTAAAGACATTTGCAAGGAACAAGATTGCTTTCCAGAAACAAATAGCAAATTCTAGTTTTCAGAAAAGATTTTTCACTCCACTTTAAATCCAAAGCTATTCCAAAATGTCTTTTTTTTTTTATTCTTCGTCGCTGAAAACAAAAGAAAACTGTTTTCAATTTTTGAATTCCTACACTTGTGTTTTAAGAAAAGTTAATTTTTTTTATCTGAGATATCCTCAAAATATTAAAAAGCGTAATATACGTTATATATTCTGAAATATACTGTTTTATTCTAAAAAAATAAATGCATACTTCAGTCTTTTAATGATAAAAACAAAAAACTTTTTTCTCAATGAAAATATTCGCCGTAATGCTTTTCATATCACAAATTAAAAGTTTTTAATAATGATGGAACAATAGCGATATATTGAACTTCTACTTGGTCGTCTTATTTCAGTTTGACACAAAAGCCCGTTTAGCACAGCTACCATATTTTTCAGCCACCCAAGGGGCTATTGTTCTCTATACCCGATAAATGTCGGGTACAGAGAACAATAGCCCCTTGGTACAATAGCCCCTTAAATGTACCTGACTACTTTTTAAAAATTTATCTTGTTTTTGTGTACATGTTATTATGTCTGCTTTCACCAGTAACGAACATAATTTTCAAAAATAAGTCTTAATAAATTTCTCCTGAATTTCTTATTGGATAGAAATGAAATATATGCAATATATGTCTGATTCCTGTTTTCACCACTAATGAACTCAATTTTCCAAAAATATTCCGTATTAAATTTCCCCCAATTTTTTTATTGGATCGAAGTGAAACAAATATAAAAATTAAGTATTTTATTTACTCATCGATTTATGTATTACCTTAAATCAGATGTAAAATGGAATCAAGATATGATTGAAAATAAATAACCTTATTCAGAATTTTAAGCTGTCAGCCTTTTTTTTCCCCCAAGAATTTCAAACTACATCTTTTTAGTTTGTTTTCCTTCTTGGAATGTTTTGGGGTCAGATGATTTTAATATTGATTTACTATTATTAGCCACCCAAGGGGTTATTTGGTTCAGGTGGATCACTTTTGACGTACCAGATCACTTTTTATTTTTTAACGTTTGCTTCAGTTTTAATTATATTTTGCTTAAATATACTCAATTTGATAATTTTTCCTTTCCTTTATAGTAATATCGGAAGAGTTTACTGTTGTCCCTTTCTCGATATTTCATCGTTTACATTAATTCTTATATTTAACTGAGTAATTTAATAATTATTATTTAAAGAAAAGCGCACCCAGGGTGGTTAAATCTAATCTTTGTAAAATTCTGCATAGAACTTTTTAATTTCTTTTTATTTTGAATTACTGCAGACAACAACGAAGTTGGCGCATGAATTGGCACCTCGTTCTCTACATCCGCGCCAATCCAACTTTGGAACTTTTATCTCCAACAAATTTATTCTCCATCAGCCAATGCGACTTGCCTGGAGTTTTTGAAATTTTGGAACTCAAATTCGTTAGTCATCAGTTCCGTTACCTTATTACACAGGCAACAGTAATCTGCACTATATATTGCTATTACTTCTATAAAATATAGTTTAAATTTATGTTATTGTGTAATAAAAGTTCCTGTTTTCAGAAAATGCAATAAAAGCACACTGTCAGTTCTGTAATAAATATTTTTTTATTGAAGATAATGTTGCTCAAGCACATTATATCAGTCTGAAAGTTCTCAACTATTTTTACAAAATTCAATTACAGAAGCAGTAAATATAGCAACCGATTTCCTGCAGACAAAATCGATTGATAACTATATCGCAAAAAATCAATTAATAACAATATCATGAAAAAATTTTCGTTAAACTCTTTTAAGTTATGTAATTGTAAGAGAAAATTTTCTTTTTCGAAAATGGGATTAAAATTCACTTATCGATTTGGAATTAATATTTATTTACTGGAAATACAAATATTAACCATATGTATCATCTCAGAGACTGAAAGTTGTAAGCTATTTTTACAAAATTCAGTTATAGAAAAATGCAGTAAATGTAGCAAACGATTCCCTTCAAACAAAATCCGATTGATAATATCACTAAAACTATATTAATATCATATCACTAAAACTATATTAATATCATATCACTAAAAGTTAATTAATTACATTATCATGCAAAATTAATTAATTACAATATATCGAAAAACTTTTTGTAAATAAGTTACGTAATTGTCTAAGGAAAGTTTCTATTCAGTAAATGGAATTAAAGTACATTGACCCATCTTTTGGCAAAATGAATATTACCCATACGCAACATCTCAGTCTGAAAGTTCTCAATTCTTGATGGAGAAAAACTCAACTCTAAATGGAGATACTGAAGCAACAACTATAGCAAACAATTTTCTTCAAACAAAAAGAATTAATAACAACAATATTCACTCCCATATCCATTTCCCTCTGAACTATTTCTAGATATTTGTATAAAACATTAGTAATTCTATGTCACACACTATGTCACACACACACACATATATATATATATACACAGAATGGCCACTAAAGTCCCTTGTCACCCTATTAACTTCAGAACGGTTGCTGCTATATTCATAAAAGTAGTGTTTAAGTATAGTAAAGTTGCCTTGTGGTACTGAATGAAATCACCTACGTCGCCACCTGGTGGAGAACTGCGGAGTAAGCAATCCTATCTGAAAAATGGAACGAGATAGTGAAAATAATGATTACAATGCATCATTGATTAAGGAAAAAAAGACACCTTGTGGAGATTAATGCGTAGAACAGAACGGTTATAACACGCATTTTTTTTCCTTGATTTCCTACACTGCGACGTCACGAAACTTGAACGGAAGGAGAAATGATAATGTTTCGGGCAAAACACGACACCGCAATGTGGCACAGTGGCATCGCTTGTGATCCCCAATTAAAAGTTATGCAAGGCACGATCAGCAAGAAGGTTGTGCCGGCAACGTTTCCCAGCAGCGGCGCATCCTTCTCATCAAACCATCCTATCTAACTATTGTAAAGCGTTTAAGGGAGACAGATTGCTTGACCAGTCGATCTCGATCTGGCAGACCAGTTAAGGTAGGACGGCAAGTTCAATCGGATGAGGTATTGGCATACGACCTCGCATATCCGAAATGCAGCACAAGAGAGATCAGGCAACACTGTAACCTCTCCAAAAGTCAGGTTTGGAAAACCCTAATCGAATAAAGCGCTCACCCATATCGGCCAACACCTCAACAGGTTTTACTAGACAGGTAGACAGGGATGCCGAGCGGCGCTATGCATCCCAACGCTAGTTTTAAAAAAAAAATAACATTGTCATGAATCAGATACAGGTCCAGCCAACATTCTTGACAGATATAGTGTGGACGGATTAGGCATGCTTTTCACGGAATAGCATGTACAATCGGCAAAGCACCCATTATCGGGCGCTGGATAAATCTTAGATGCTTACCTAAGTTCGACATCAAATGCGATTTGCTATTAACGTTTGGTGTGCAGTTTACAATAACAAGCTGATCGGCCCAATATTTTGCGATAGCACATTACCGAGAGAACGATATTTGCAATTGTTATTGAACGTAATTCCCGATTTTATGGAGAATCTGCCTTTGTTTAATCTTAGAAATCCGTGATTTTTTTTTTTTTTTCAATATGACGGCACGCCTGCTCACAAGACATCTCCAGTGAAGCAGTACCTTATCAAGGAATTCGGGAACCAAACTACATATTTGGTATGGTGGTTCCAAGGAGTGACCTCCACGCTCGCCTTATCGGACTCCACCGAACGTTTTCCTGTTATTTAATGTACCTATACACCATTTTTATGAATACAGCAGCAGCTATTCCGAAGTTAAGAGGGTGGCAAGGGACATTGGGGATACCTTTTTATTCATCATCAATATATGCATGTATATATATGATGTGTATATATACAGTCACAAAAGTGTCACCGTACTTCTGCTATGATAAAGAAGAAAAAAATTAAACTTATAAGAAAAAAATATTATATTATAAATATTTTAAAGAAATTAAGTTTAAGGCAAAGCTAAATTTTTTAATTTAAACAATATCTTATGAAAGTAAATGATGAAAACCGAGCTACCTTTCCAGAAAAAATAAAAAAATAAAAACAGTAAAATACACTTCCTAAAAATCTACGTACAGAAGGTGCTTTTACAAGCCCCCGCATGATTTCACTCTTATTCAAGCAGGAACGAAACACTGCACGTCATTATTGAAAGAGGATCTTAAATAAGTTAAATTTGTTATTGTTTCTGTGTAAATAGCTCGAAGAAAGGAAAGTTGTGTTGAAGTTCAGAATAAGGTAGTTAAATTATAAAAAATAAAAAAAAATTTAAAAAAAGGAACTTACTTCGAAATTGCAAAATTTGTTAGGAAAAGTCTATCATCTGCTCAAACTAATATATATGTATATATGTAACGTATTTAAATTAACGTTTGTTCAATATCAATGAATCATTCCATACATGGCTGAAATACTTTTATTTCCATATTGTAGCAGATTTTAGTCGGGCTTCGGCCACCAAAGGCCGAAGCGAAATGACCATACAAATCTCAAATGATCATCAGAGAGAGAGGACGAGGGTAAGAGAAGAGCAGTACGAAGAGGAGAGATGCATAAGAAGAGCGTTTTTCGCTGTGTTTTGCTAATTATATTAGGGAAAATTCAATTAAACGTCAAAGTCCACAAGGTCTGAATGGAGGGACTTCCAGGGAAGATAAGTATAGACTTAAAGTCTGGTAGGGATCATCCCTACAGGTCTGTTCCGATGGGAAGAGAGCATTGCCAGCGAAATTTTTAGAACGTGTGATTGAATTAATTAAAATGAATAAGGAATTGTATCAAGAAATACGAATGAATATTATCGCTTAAAGGAGAGGATGTGCAAATTTAGTGAATTAAATTATTTAAGTGATAAATTAATGGGAATTAAGTTAAATCATTACATATATATATATATATATATATATATATATATATATATATATATATATATCGAGACATCAAGGTCGTGGGTTTGAGTTTTGATGCCACCAAAGACCTACTTTGTAGCCGGGGCTAATGCACGTTATATCTGTCTCGGGGCTCAAAGTCCTCCAGTTAGAATGGTGGGAAACTTAGTGGAGGGAGGGTCAGCTCAGGTGTCGTCCTCCTCACTTGATCGAGGTTCAAAATTACGCAGTCCGTCGCCTGTTGCCCTCTAATTTATACACAATGATTATAGACTGTAGACTTCTCCATATAGATTATAGACTATAGACTCCTCCTCTATATAGTCTATAGACTCCTCTATAGACGATGACGAAAATAAAAGCATAGTGAAAAATCTGGAATATTTTGAATCATCTCGTAATGGGCAACCAAAGATTTTGAAAGATGGAGGGACTCGAGCAGTAAAAAGGACAATAATATTAAATCTTAAATTATCCGTTCTTTTCTTTATGGAATATCTTGCTGCGACAGATAATAATATTAATGTGCTATAAAACATCAATATTCTAATCAAAAACCAGTTGAGAAGTAAACTCAATAATTAAAAAATAAAAGTGAGAAACATCACTGTACCCCTAATTAAAAAAGATGTACACCAATCCTTAAAAATAAACAGATAAAACACTGTAAACAAAGAAAAAGGAAAAAAATAAATATTTATATTAAACTATAAATGAAAAACATTAAATAGGGATACAATAGAAATATATGTGTGTGCGTGTTCTTATGCTGTGAAAAAATTCTTTGTCTTTTTTTTTATAATCTTTTATAACTTAGATATTATTTCAACGCCTCCTCAGATGTTGACGCCAAGTTTGGCTTCTCATCTGTTATGAAAAGATACTCTGAAATTTCCCTAGACTGCACATATTTCATGTTTTTACTAGTTTGATTCGTCGGATTTTAACCAAACGATATTAATTCACTCGGTATTTTATTTTTAAACACTTTACTTGCTGTTTTATTTTAAAGCAAATGATAATATAAATTGTATGCAAGTGATTATCAATTTTTCATTATTTGTTTTGTATAACATTTTGTAATACTCTGTAACCACAGTGAACACTTACACTGTGTTCCAATGTTTTTAGAACGACGTCGTGTTTGAAAAAGAAATGATAGTTCTGAAACAGTAGGGAGATGAAGCGCAAATTACAGTTCGGAACTTGAAATGAATTCTTAGTTCCGCAAATATAGTCTGTCGTTAGTAAATTGATTGAACTAAAACTCTCTCTGATTGTATTGAAAACAAAGTGCTCTATCTACTGTGTTTCACCAGTCGTTTGCCTCATGTATTGTGAATTCAATATTAGATAAGTTGACTTCAAATGTGTGGCAAGAAAGCATGCTAAAAAAATTTTTTTTCTTATATAAATATATATATATATATATCGAGAATCACCCAAAAGAATAATTTTTTGAGAGCTTTTTTAAAAACTGCAAAATTAAAATAATGTCTAACATGAGAGTAGCAATTTATTTATTTCTATTTAATCGAGACGAATTATTTATTATGTAATCGAATATTTGCGCTAAGAGGTTTGCAAAACATAATATTCTTTTTAATTTACTGAAGTTAAAAAATGCATTTTTATTTTACTATTCAATAAATAACTGTTGAAAATAAAGTATCGCTATTATCGTAGTGCAATATTTTTCAAGTGAAAAAAGCAATTAAAGCCATTTTAATTTTCGAAACAATTGCTAAAGTGCCTTGCAAATTCTATTTTCTCGAAATCGTATACAACGTTTAAAACAAGAGCACTGATTAATTATTTTTCAACTTAGTAAGTATTTTATTTCAAAATTTAGCGACATAGAAATAATGTTGCTAACTAAATAAGCAAAATAAAAACAGAGTTTGTTTTTGTAGTACGTGAGCTCTTTCAATAACTTTCACTTCAGTTAACATGCTTGACAAAAGAAATTCTACCTCGAATTATTAGTTTTTTTTATCTTGCGATTTAGAGGGGGAAAGCTCTTTAAAACTATTTAATAATCGTCTACCAATAATATTATTTTTATAATACGTTATTTCTAGAGGAACAAAAAAACATCAACAACTATTTCTAATATTAAAATTGTTTTGATCTTTTTTTTTTTTTTCACTTTTAATGTCAAAGGTATGGTAATTAAAGGAACTCGTTTTCGTTTTTAACTTCGTCGTTTTTGTGTTTATATGTTATCAGGGAAAAAAAAACATTATAAATATTTATTTCTCCTTAAATGCTAATCTATGTGTAAAAGTTATCTCTTTTAATTGCAATCTCTCTCATGAAATCTTAATTTTTATTCCTTAACTTTATTCTCATATTAGTTATATGCAATAGAACTGTTCTAAGTGGATGTCCTAGAAATTGATTAATATTCTTCATTCATCCGATTTAATCACTTTTACATTTCAAGAAAAAAATTTAATTTTACATATTGTACACTCAATTTTGATTATAACAATAATAATTTAATATATTGTTAATAATATAATTTTTATAATAACAATAATGTAATATTATAATAATGTAACGGCTATAACATGATATTACAATAAATAATATTTTATAATTATAATAATAATATAATTATATTAATAATATAAATATAATAATAATATAATTGTAATAATAACATAATTTAATAATATTATAATTATAATAATAATATAATTACATTAATATGAAATTAATGATAGTAATAATCATTATAATATAAAATTAATATAATATAGGATGTTTACAAAAGAATATCCCAACTTTATAATGATTATTCTAGATACTAAAATTGAGAAATCAAACCTCGTCTTCCGACCAGTTTTTTATACAATTATATAAGCTACGTAGGTGGATATTATTAATAAAGTCTCAAAAATTTCTATAAAAGAGGTTCAAGTTTATATTTTTTCTGATATAATTTTCAGGCTCTAGTAGATTTTTTAAGCATTTTTGAATATTTATTCACCTTTATTTCCTGAGAGTAAAACAAATAGCAAAAAAATTAAAGAAAAATTCTCTTTCTGTCTTATTTATATATATTTGTATTCATAACGACATTTTCGATATTTATAGGAATTGTATATAATCTTAGATTATGGCTTTTTTTAATAAAAAAAATAGTTCTTTTTCATAGCGTCGTACATAAATTAAAAATATCATCGTGCTTTAACAGAATACAGAAGAGCATGAAAAGTTGATTTTAAAAAAAATTTTATTCTAATTAAATGGCTTGATCAAAAATTCTGCTCGAATTAAAATTTATTTTTTTATATAACTGAAATATATTCTATTCCAAAAACTAAAACTGTTTTTAAATATTTATTTTATAATTGGAACATAACTAAAACAAAAAAAGCTATTCATAATTTTCAAAACAAACAAGTCGTAATATCTCTAAAACAAATTCTGAGTAAGTGTTTTTTAGGGTATTGTAAACATATTGCTTTTGAAATAATAATGGAATATTAAGTCCTTTTGTGAGAGATATCTATTTAGCCCTATGTTTCTTGACAATGTTTATTAATACCTGTTAAAAAAGCACAGCTTTTGGCAATTTGTCTTAAACACAGTATTTTTTTAACTCGTTAAATACTGCAAAAAAATATTAACTATATGTGTATAGAATTTTACCGAGAGATTTTCCAAAGACAGTCTAATATATGAACTACAATGGTTACTTATTTCACCGTTTCTGCCTACTTTAACCAATAATAAACGCAATTTTCAAAAAAATTCGAATTAATGAAGAGTTTCTCTAAAACTCTCACTGGATTTTAAGTATGTATTTTTTTACCTCTGTATTAATTGATTTATTGTCTTCATTTATAAGTAATCAGCAATTCACATAAAAGAATAAAAAATAGGGTCACATTATTCAAATTATAAGATGTTTCTAGGGTAGCCATTTTTGTTTTGAGACATTGAGGCTTTTATTTATTAGGCTTGCTTTTTATAATCACTTAGGGCCAAACGATTTTTTTATAGCTATGATTTGTTGTAACTTCGCATTTCTTTTATTTCTTCCATTACTCTTTTCATTACAATAAAAAAATTTATTTAATATTAAACCTATAGAAAAAAAAATTTCAAATTATATTTATTCATTTGTCTTTTGGAAAGGAGAATGAGTAGATATTTCATTAAAAAGATCAATTCCTAGAATTTATGTTTAAATGAAATTTTATAGAAGAAAATGTTCTCTCGATTTCATTTCAGCGTCGGTTATTTTAGCTAGTCGATGACGGCTCATAGATATTTGAAAGATCAGCGCATGACATCTTTTTAAAGTGTATGACCTGTGGCTGATAAGGTGCATTTTAAATTGAAATTTCGATGAGTTTTTTTTTTTTTTAATTAAATTTGATCTGAAATTGGAATGCATTATAAGAACTCTGTATAGAGATTGATTTATTATCATGCTTAGAATTCTGGTAATAAACAATGGCGTTGCATTTTCTAAATGAAAAACCACAGAGATTTTTTAATATGTCTTGATATTCCAGAATATTTAAAAAAGTTATCCAACAAATGTCAATGGGAAATCCGATTTTATTTTTGCTCTCACATTTCTTGAACAATAGAATAATCATAAAGACTATCATCTTATCAAGTGAAATAGGATTAAAAGCATACTATAAAGCAATACTTTTTAATACAAAATATATTCCTTAAATGGGTCAAAAATTGTTGTGATACATAAAAAAAAATTCCCTTGATCATCAGTGTAATATATAAAAAAAAAATGGCAAAATCATTGGAGAATTTAAGCATTTTTTACTGTATTAATACTGCTTTTCTTAAGTTTCGATTCTATAAACATCGTTCCTACATAGTATTTAGACCAGTTTTTGATAACACATTGAGAAAACTAAAAGCAAATAGAGAAAATGAAAAGCTATTTTTTTTTTCAATCGTACAGATCATTTCTGAATAGTTGCACTTTTTAATATTTCAATCATGTGACCATTTTTATTTTTCTTGGTTCTGCTGCTTTGGTAACGCACTCTCAAGGATTCCAACTATTTTATAAATTGCATTACCGTTTAATGAATTCCCAATTAAAATTATGTTAGTACTCGAGTTGAAGTTTTATATAAATATCTTTTGTACAAGATTGGCCAATAGTCACTTAATAGTTTTAAACGAATATCATTTTTAATGTTTTATAATGGAATACATGTGTGTGAGAGAGAGTGTGTTTGTAACAATTTTTGGAAATCGTTTAAAGCTAAGTACGGAAATCACTACTTCATATTCGAGCATCACTATCATGTTCGAAAAAATGATTCCTTCCTTCAAGTTTATCGTAACACCTCGAACCTGACTTTCAGTTCTTCAAGTAACATCAACAGACCCTTGTGTCATGAAATGTTTAACTGAGGCCAGTAACATAGGCCTAGAGGGAGACATTTTTAAAGGAAATGATACTCATATGGTATTTTTGTGAGAACAAAGGAATTTTTACTAGCACTGTAACGTTAGGTTACTTTCACATTTTGCTCGGTTGTGTATTTTTTCATTATTAAAATCTCAAGCCTGTGACTCCCTGGCCTCATTAATTAGGATTTGATCCATTGAAATTTTAGAGACAATTAAATAATCAGATCGTTTAATCTTTAAGCTGTTTTTATTCTAATTTAAGAATACCAAAAAAATCAATATTGGTATTGCGTGTGTAGAGCAGAAACTTTCTCGTATCTTCAGCTAAAGATTTCAGAAAGTTCTATTTTTCTCTATAGCTGCAAAAATGGATTCCGAGACAGGAACAGATATGCTGGATCTAATTAAATTCTCGGTTATCCCACGACCGTTTAATCTTTTAACACCAATATCTTGAGCACAAATTGCTCTCCCAGTTACAAACTCCTCTTGGCATTTTAAACGTCCGATATCGCTATTTGAATTACCTGATTTCTTTCCTATTCGCTGCAATTCAATATGTAATAAGGTGACGATGCTTAACAAATTCGTTGGTGGTCCTTCCTACATCCAGGTAAAGTATTCCTTGAAGACAGCGAGACCTGTGAGAAAGGGCAAGTAATATTTCTGTTTCGGATGAACTTTGACCATTTAGAGTCTGATTCTACTGAGGACCAAGAACACCCCAGCATCAGATGTCCAGTTTTGCAGGTAACAATTCCAGCCTCGGTTGGAGCGCTTAGCAACCAGTTACTAAGTTTTTTCATTCAATTTTCAAACTAAAATAAAGGTTTATGTTCCGAGATATTGGAAGAGACGTGGCCATTATTCCTAAAATTTTCGAAGAAATGAGACATTAGAGCTCTACTAAACGTTCGACTAGAACATCCTGTCCGAAGACATTGCAATACTTTTTTATCGTGCGGCATGCTCCCCAAATGTGATATTTGCACTGTAATGTAAGTGTGACAAGCACTTTGTCTTATAAATATCAACTTTAGCATTTTGTTTGAACATGTCAAAGTATGCAGTGGCTCTCTTCAACAACAATTGCGGAAGTTAAAACGGCTTAATAACTAGCTCGAGGGAAACGTCTCTTTTAGTCTAGTTGGTAAAGGCGTAACAAAAAGCGACTGGTCAACTTTTCTTCAGACCCAGTGCACCAAGGTTCAAAACACCACTGGCACTCCAAGGTCAACAACTATCTCACCATCCACGGGGTAAAAAAACACCAACTGCCGAAATAGCAATTGTAATAGACTTTAGTCACGATGTATTCACATGTTTAGGTTCTGAAAATCAAATAACGTCATTGAGATGATCCAAAAGCTTGGTTGAAGGTGGAAACACAATAGAAGCCGGTTCAAACCTTGATGTCCATATTCTGACAACCCCCAAAATGATTTATTTTTTCAAAATGTATTCACATTTTAAATTGTAAAGTAATTTTTGCAGAAAGCGGATTTATTAATCACATATAATGTTTCATTTGTGCTTTTTTTCAATAAGCATTTGCCATTAAAAAACACTGCAGATGTTTTGTTTTCGTTCGGATTTTGGTATCAAGTAAATGTTTGTTTTTTCCTTTCCAGATCGCTGTCTCGGACGAGTGGTACTGGGTCCCTACATGTTTTCCCGAGGAAAAGGACTCGAACACTGGGAAGAGGTCATGACCGCTGGTCACAAGCAGATACGATACTGGCATAAGTTGAGCTGAAGGAGACGGTGATCGATGGAGATGACGATACTTTTTACTCTACTTATCGATACGGGATAACGATATTGCTTTGTTCTGATTCTAGTGGGCGCAAAAGTTACCTAATGATCCTCGATTTTAAAAAAAATGTTCGAAATTTGCTACAAGAAATTTATAAGAACTTAAAAAATAATTATCAATAAAATTTCTGTAAAATGACTTAGAAGCCAGAGTCACTTGAAAGAGACCTAATCCGAGCCTGTTCGATTAAAAAAAGTGGAAAAATTATTCAAAAATTATATTTAAAGTATTTACTTATCTTGAGAAGTTATTATTTTTTATTATTTACAATTGATTGTAAGCTTTTAGATTTTTTGAAGACCCCATTTTTTTTTTAATTCCCAGAAATGTTTTTTTTTTTTTTTTTTTTTTTTTTTTTTTCGTTAACACTATGTTTTACAGTTGAAGTATACGGAATTGTGTTGACATCAGTCAAATAATAATTTTTTTTAAGCATGTAATGCGTTTTCTGAAAAATGAATGTTTGCATACAATTCATAGATCATTGTATTGAATACATTTTCGAATAATTTCATAAATTCATTTTAGTTAAAATTAAATATACAATATATAACCTTAGGGGAAAAAAATTCTTAAAGGTTATCTTAGTTTTCAACATTTTTTGTATCGAAACAATATTCATTTTGAGTTGCATAAAAAATAAACTGCATGTATCATAGGCTATTTATTATTTCAAAATCCGTGGAATTTCTTTTATGTACATCAGGTAATATTTTCAAAAGTTTGTTTTTTACAATACACTTCTTAGCTCAAAACATATAATGAAATTTTCATCAGGTATGCGAAGTTTCATAACTTTTTATTCAGAAGCATTTAATTATTGTATATTTTTCGTGAATAGCTTTTCCGCTCCAATGTTAACGTTTTTCAACCCTTGTCGTATCAAATTTTGTTCAAATAAAAACACTTGTTACCGAAAATGAGTTTTCCAATAAGTTTCTTTCAAAAAAATGTGAGAAAAAGTATCATTTTTCTAAAAATTAATATCGAAGGTATATAGGTACTTAAAGAGAAATGAATTCCAGTTTGGAGATTTTATTCGTTAGGCAAAAATCATTTTTATTTCTTTTAATTCCATAAAACCTGAAAGAGCAACAACAATGGAATTTCTTTTCATCTGAAACATTTCGTTACTATTATTTTTCTTAATTACCTCCTTTATAAAATTAATGTAGCTGATAAACATTTAATTGAATTAATCATATAAAAGTTCATTATTACATTGAAATTCTTATCTAAAATTAACAGAATTCAAGAAATAAATCACTGAATTCGGTTAATGAATCAAAACAAAACTCTCCAAAATACATGAATTTAAGAAAATGGATTTTAAAAAAAAAATACAAAGTGGTCTTTAATAACAAAAAGTTTTTTTTTTATTTTAAAATACTCGAAAAGTTTACATAATTCATAAAAATTCAACTGCAAATAAAATGGCACAAAATGACAAAAAAAAATCTAAAAAGGTTTTATTAATAATTTTGTTTATTGAGGATGTCATAATCAGAATTTGATTACGAAATTGATAAACCAGTTACATAAAAATCAAAACATGACGTATTTAAAATTTTGGTGCATTTTGGAATGTATATTTTAGAATGCTTTAATTCATTTTAACTGTAGTCATGTATTTAAAATTTTGGTGCATTTTGGAATGTATATATTAGAATTTTTTAATTCATTTTAACTGTAGTCATATTTATTTGGAAAATTCCGTTATAAAATTTTAATGAAAAAAAAATCTTTAAAATTTAGTTCAGTTTCATAATTCTTCAAATTTAAAATAACATTTTAATATTTTTTTAGTTCTAAAGTTAAATTGTTACATATGGATATAAAAAAACACTACTTAAGAAAGTAAAATTTTGTTTCATTTTCAATTTCCCATTATTTCGTACATCATGAAATTTACGAATAGAACTCTTCCAATGTATTGGAATGTTAACTATGCATAAAAATTTATGCTATTGATAACTAATATAAAAATATTATCAAAAAGAGCCATAAGAAAAAAAAAAGTTGCAAGATTAATTGTAACTCTAAAAAAATCAAAGCCTTAAAAGGAAAAGGGGATGAAAGGAGGAGTCCTGTTAATCACAATAGGTAACTTTAAAGACGAAACTTTATTTATTGATATATTGTCTTATATTTTAAATAATGAATAGATATCAGTAACTACAGAGTAAAAAAGTTAATACAACAAAATGAAATAATATTATTATTACGTTAACAACATTATTGCACATTAACAATAATAATACGCAGTAACAAGTGCAATCTAAGCCACTTTCAAAGTATTGATACTGCTTATAAGAGATGTTAAAATAATTCGAGATAAAAACCAACGTTTTATATGGTGGCAAAGTTTATTAAAAAAATTATTGAAATATTAGTTCAAACTTGTCGCAAAAATCTAAATATTGCATTGTTAGGCGAGCGAGAATGATTCCCAAAGTTTCAGCACTCTAGCTTGGTGGGAAGTTGGTTAAATTCACGATCGAAAATTTGATGACACACTGATACACACCAAGTGAAATACATAAAAACGTTTTAAGAAATATTTTGGCAAAAAGAATTTCAAATATCGTAACTAGGGATTTTGTCAAAAACTGTTAAAAGTATAAGTTGGAATTAAAGAAAATGGAAAATTAAGAAACAGAATTTAAAAAAAAAAAACTGAATTCTTTTTATTACGTTATATAGACATATTATAGTTATATATATTTCTTTAAAAACATCTAATTTCTAGTTTCATTTTCATTTTTTTTTTTTTTTTTTTTTTTTGCTGCTCTTAATAATAAAAAATAATTTCATGCACAATAAATCGGAAAATAAAAAAAGACAATATATTTGAATATTATGACTTAAGTTTGAATTACTAATAAAGTTATCGATGATTTTAATTGAGATTTTTGACCCTTAAATTTATATTTGCTATTTGTAATTGTGAATTGTGTTTGCTATGTATCAAATTAGAAATATGACAAATAATATTTAAAAAAAAAATTTAAGTCAATTCTTACTTAGGTCAATAAAGAAAAGTTTTATTTTAGTTACTTTTTATTAAGTTATTTGGTGGTATTTTGCCAAAGGTGGCTACCCTGGTCCGGATCGTTGACTTAACGTTCAGCCAAAAAAAAAAAAAAAAGTCTCCAAGTTTGGCAATTTTTGAAATCGCGCCAAGTGGTTGGGCTAAACTGCATTTTCACCAATTAAATTTAATTAAGTGAATTAATCTTTGAAAAAACTGTATTAACATCGAGTGTCATCCACTACAAGTTTAAAAAAATGTTTTTGAATTTGAGTGAATGAATAAAAAGTATTTTACTAATGATTGAAATTTTGAACAAGATATATATATAGAGAGAGAGAAAGAGTGAGCTAATAGTAGGAATTTAAAAAATTCTTCAGCATCAAATTTTTTTTAAAAAAAAAAAAAAAAAACTTTTATTCAATTTAAGTTTTTTCGGACAAAAAATTTTTTTGCCACCTATAATTTTTTAAAAAAAATTAGCGTTTTTAGCTTTAATTATTTTCCAATATCTTGCGCTTTCTTAGTTTTTTACTTAATTTTTTTTAATTTTAATGGCGTCTTATTTAATTAAGATAGTTAAAGGACGAGCAATTTATCACATCTCATTATTAACATTTTGTTCATTCGATATTTGCTTCATAATCGATTAATTAAGCATATTTTATATCAATAGCGTCAACGACCTTTAAAAGTCAAATTTATTTTCACTTTTATTCACAAAACCTTTTGTATGATACAAGAAATCAAAAAAAGCTTTATAAATAAATGTATCGCTACATTAACAATTTAAAGCAATGACTTAATGTCAAGTTCTATGTTTAGAAGTCAGATTGGAGCCTTAAATTTTAGCCGGTTGACATTTGTATCTGATCAATTTGTTTATCTTGAGTCCGTTTGTAAGGGCTGTCGGCCGAACTCCTCCGTTACTTGCACAAGAGTGAAAATCTCCAATCTTTAAGAATCCCTAGGAAAACGGATAAATTAAATTTGAATTACTCTATCGATATTTTCTCAGATAATTAATACCAGTTCGAGCAAAAGACGTAAGTATTGTTTAGAAGAGCGCCTTTGCACAATTACGATTCCAATTAGCACACATCTCCTCTCATACAGCAGAGTTGAAGAGTTCAATACTTTGAAACAATTATTCATTGGAAGAATACACAATGAAGGAATCATTGTACCCTGTAGAAATCAAGAATTTGGAAGCTTTGTACCCTGTGTTGTACAAAGGGCGTTCCATAAAAACTCGGAGTATAATCATGAAAAATCAAGAAGTACATTTACAGCAAAAAATAAATCATTCTTTTTCAAAATACTTTCCCTCCGATGATATGCAACGGTCTCATCGCTTAACCCACTTTTTAAAACAAGTAGAGAAACTTTTCTTCTGGAAGCTGCTTCGAAGAACACTGCACTGTGCTGAAATAACGTTTGATTTTGTAATAAATTTTCTGCCACGGAGCTTCTCCTACAACGTTAGAAATAGCCAGAAACCCCAAGGTGCGAGATCTGGACTGTAGGAGAAGTGCCATGATTTTGATCTTATATTTACAAAGGAATTGCTGAACAGAAGTAGCGACATGCGAGAGAACATTATAGTGGTGTTATGTCCAATTCCCTATCAATTCTCGACATGTGCTGTCGCAAAATTTTCAAATCTGAAACATAATAGTCCCCAATCACAGTAGTTTTTGGAGACACAACATGCTGATAGATTACACCTTTATGGTCAAAGAAAATAATCATCATGACCTTTCCAGCAGATTTGGTTTGTCAGATATTTTTCGGAGGCGAAGAATCAGCGTGTTTCCATACACTTGTTGTGGACTTGGAAAAGGGGATGAAAATGATTCACCCAAGTTTAATCTCCTGTTATTATAGTCTTTAGGAAATTCGGATCTTTTTGAAGTTTCTGTTTCCACTCACAACATTGGTGAATTGTTGTTTTGCATTTGTTCTTTAGTACGGTTATGAAGAACCCATCTGGAACAAAACAAGGTGAATCTGTAAATTGTTGTGTAAAATGCGAAATATCGACGTTTTCGAAATGTTAGTTCATGTCGCTATCTCCTCTTATGACATTCACCGATTTTCTTGCAAGATTGCACATATAGTGCTAACATTTCGATCATCCACAACATTTTCCGGTCGGCCAGGCTTAAGAACCAGTTCTGCAGATGTTCTTTTTGAGATCGCCATGCCATCTGAAAATCATACAATCATATTCTTTGTAAATTTCTTTCATTTACTTGACTGTTTCTAGAGCTGTTTTGCCCAAACGATAGCCAAGTTTCTTGACACAACGCATTTCACTGTTTAATTCTGATTCATTCATCTATATTTCTGTAGGGCAAATAAAAACGGTTATTTAAACAAGCACAAAACTAGAGAAATAAAATCGTCTGCTTCTTTTACAATAATTATTACCGTTCAGTTAATATTTTGAGAAAATAGCCTGTACATTTATTTTTTTAGTTTCATGATGTTGCCATTCCATAAAAAATAACTCTTAATTTTTATAGAATGCCCCTTGTACAAGTTTTTTCATTTATGCTTAGCATTTTAATTATATCATATGATCTTTATTTTTCTTTCAAACGATGCAATCATTTTACTTATATGTAAAACGTACTCCAGTCAAAAACACATAAGATTTCAACTTTGTGGGTCATAGAGAACACATTAAATATTTAATGTAATTTTGTGCTTGAATTCAGGTCTTAACATTAGCTATGCGTTTAACGTTGCAAAGCTTGAAAATGTATAACGTATGCTTTTTTTTTCGAAAGCAGGATTTACTGTAAATAAAAAAATGAATAATTAAACTTAGAGATATAATGTGCTAATATTCATTACCATCAATATTTATTTTAAAAAAAATCATTCTGTCATAGAGAACACGAGTAGCTTTCAGTTACAACAAGAATAATGAATATTGAATAACAATTAATTAGCGTTACGGCCATGGAGGCATTATTGTTTAAACAAGCCTCTTAATATTTAAAAATCTTTGTCTATCGACTATTGATAATAAACAATACACATACTTCTAAATCATGGTTTAAATTTATTACAAATCGACTTATAGTGCAGTTCCGACAGTATGCCCATCGATTCAAAAATAAGTTCCCCTCCTAATTAATTCAAATTTCCCCTTCTGTTCTAAGAATATATCCCCCTAATAAATTAATATTGTAGATTATTTCCTTCTTGACTACTTATTTAGATTACTTAATTCATAAAATTCATATAAACTTATTGGATATTTTTCCTTTTAAAAATTGGTCGATTTTCTTATAAGTTTCATTTTTTACTTAACAATACTTTTTATCATACAGAATTAAGTTTCCGAGAATAAAGTTCACTTAAAAACTTCGATTTCAACCTTCTCTTATTTTTCAATTTTTTTATATTCGGAAGAGGATGGCACATTTTCAAAATTTTCAAGTAAATATTTTGAAAAACAAATTACTTTTGAATTCTATTTTCCTCCTTTTTCTAAATATTACACTTGTAGAAAGGGGAAGAAATTTTTACGGTAAGCAAATAAGAATTTAGTTGTGACCATTATATTCATACCCTGGTTCCTTTATTAGTTGCAGTTCAACAACAAAAGAAAAGATAACGTGAATTTGTCAGTCTGGAATCACATATATGAATGGTCATATATGTGACATAAACAGTTAAAACATATATTGTCTTATTCGTCTGACAAAAAAAATTATGAATGCAAATAAAGCACTTTACTTAGAAAAATTTCATAACAATCAGATATAGAACAAAAAATTACGTAAAAATGTGACAGCAGATATTACAAAATATTTATTTCGCTATCAGATTCAATACTCGCCAATTCTAACAAAGCAGTATCGTTATGCTGATTTAGCGAATTAGATTCTTAAATTTGTATATTATTAGTTACTGTAATTTCGAACGCGGTGTTTTGTGCTTATTTGTGTTGTTGTTCATTGTATTTATGAATGTTTAAAATGTTCGAACAGAGGAAAAATGGTATATGTTTTCACTCTGACTAAGTTAAAATTAATTCAAATATTTTGCTCGTATTTGTTTGAAAAAGATATCTTTATTGGGCCAAGATACAGTGTACGCCAAGCTCGAATTTAATGTGAGTGGATTTAGGCCTATCATTGTAACGAAATTTGGCGAGAAAAACCTTATTGGAAAAAAAATGGCGCTAACAAGGATATATATGTTATATCAGCTCTTTTAATTGAATTGTTATATTTTTATTCTGTAATTATTATTATTTGCTGTTAAACCAGATCTGCAGATGCTAAGACTGTATTCACATTTAAAACGTGCTACGCTCAGAGCAAAAGGCCTGAGCCGATGCGATTGCTTGACGCTTTTAGCAAATCAATTTCGATTGATTACCAACGTATACTTTAGGATCACTTTATGCCTTATGTAAATTCATATAGTATAACCAAGTAGGCCTGAGCTCCATAAATGCAAAAATAAAAGCGAAATTGGGAGCTCCAATGATAATATTTATCAATTTTGTTTAGAACAGATATATAAAAAATAAAACTATGATAGTATTACACAAAAAAAAATTCAATTAATTTGTTAGATCCTTAAATTTCTGTTTAATAAATGGCATATGAAAAATATATAACAAATTTATTAAGTTAAATCTGTTTTATTTCATGTAATTTGTTTAAATAAAGATAAGAATTTTATTGCTGTTCAATCAATCAGAAAAGATAATTTTTACTTTCACTTTAACTTCCTTTAAAAATATTAAACGATAAAATGACCAAGCGATTATTTTTGTTTCATTAAATATTTCAGGCATAAAGATTGCATGGTTTTGCAAGCATAATTCCAAATTATTTAATGCCAATTTTTCTCTACAACTGTCTTTTTTTTTTTTTACATTAGGATTCATTTGTTACAAATAGAAGCAGAAACAGAATAGAATAGTGTGAATACAGCTTTAAAAAGAAAAGAGACAATCTAGACTTGTTTTCAGGAGTAGTAAAAATCTATGTAAAGCCTTTTCTAAGTTTAAAATGTGAAAAGTTAATTTACGCTTCATTAAATGCTACTTTTGTTATCTGTGATTAAAAAGATATGTATGAAATGTGTTTGTGAAAATTTATGTCTTGCAGCAATTTAACTTTAACGATTGTTGTAATCTTTAATAGTGATGTGTGTAATATTAAACTGATTGTTATAGAAAAAATTTTACTATATATTTATCTACAAGTTAAAGAAATTTTTATTTGAATTCTAGTTGAGAAAAATTTCAAACAAACATTTTAACGATGTTGAGGAATTTTGTAAGACTGATAACTTGAAATTTAAAAGTATAAATAAAAACATCAGTTGCATATGTTTGTTTGAATAAGAAATGACCATATAAAAATTTAGGGGAAAATAAAATAAAATATAATGAATACATGCGAGAGAGAAAGCAGTATCACTTTTAGGTAACAAAATTTAGAGCAAATCATGCAAAAAAGGATTAGACTTTTAATAAAATAAAAACTACGAAATCTGAAAGAAAATAATATACCACCGAAAGAAAAGTATATTATCGCTACACTAAATGCTTTAAGTAAAAAAAAACTTATTGAAAGAAGACAATGAAGATAAAAACAAACATGAAAGTTTAACTTTGAATTTGCATTATGTAATTTTCAGCAAGAAAAAATACATGTTCTTTTTGTCAACGTTGGCATAAGAAAAGAATTAACTTGTTTTGTTGATATGTAAATACAACAAAGTCTAACTTGAATAAATAATGTACATTATTTTTTAAATTATTTATCCAATTTTTCTAAAATGCAAAATCATGTGATTCTGATGTAGAAAAGGATACATTTTTATAGTGAATGTCAGCATCATTTTGCATTAAAGCTGATTTTTATTCTTATTAACGCAATAAAAGTCATGTGATAATTTAGACTAATTGGTAATATATGTTAAAAATTAATGTTTATGAAAATTGTGTTTAAAAATAGTTAACCCTGAAAATAAAATTTCTTAAAAAAATAAACTATTGCTAATTTTTTTAAAAAAGACTGACTTTAAAATTCTACAAACAATAGCTATTTCTAAAACTCAAACGTTTTTATTTTCAACACAAATTTATAAAAAACTCTAAAAGTAATAAAAAGAAAATTAATTGCTTTAATTCAGAACATTTTTTTTTCTTTTTATGAAAAAAAATTATCACTAAAAACAGAAGATGTATGAATGTGAATTTTTACAAATAGCTATCAACAACAGAGAGAACAATTTAAATATTCGAAAATTTTCAAATAAAACAGTATTGTACTCATTTTTGAAACCAAATTGTTCATCAGTTATTGCGAAAGCTTTTAGAACAAGGGCAATATAACATGCAAGAAAAAAGTTTTCGAATTTTTAACATGGTAGAAATTTCAAATAATATTAAAAAGTTTTAATATGAATGAAGAGTCAATTGCAGACGATTTAATTTCATTTAACTTTGAAATGTAGCTCTTGAGTTACGTGATTGATCAATAATGTTTCAAAATGGAATTTGTTATTACTTATGAAAATTTGTATTGAACTATATAGAAACATGTACACGACTGCAAATGCAGCAAAAGAAATGCAAAATATATTATAATATTTTTATTCCTTTAAGTTTTAAATTTGGTCTTTTTCTTCATACGAATTATCAATGTTAAAAAATACTATGAGCTCATAAAAAGTTGAAAATAAAATGTATTGAATTTTATTTATTTTTATATAACCATTTTGATCAAATCCTTTTTTTTTTTTTTAAATAATCAAAAGTTGAATTTGCAATATCTTTTTCTAGGAAATTTCAGTAATGGAAAATGTTTGACCATATTTCACAAGTTGTTGCTTTTATAACCAATTTTGAATGCTTAAAAAAATTCTTAATCTTTAAAAAAGAATAATTTTGTGTAATATTTTAAGAAATGAAATTTATTTAAGATGTCTTTACAAGTGTGTACTAGTACATCTGTATCTTATCTTACTTTAAGAAATTAATTCAGTTGGGAACTTATGCATTCCTTTTTTTACCAACCGGAGATTACGATCTTCATGTAAATTAAATATAGAAATTTCAGAAGCCTTAAAAGCACTCACAGAGGAAAAAATATTTTACTCTAGATCATTAACCATTTAGTTTGGATTTTGAGAACTCTGCAATTAAAGAAACTACGTTTGAAAATTTATTATTTTAAAAACTGATACAGCAGAAATATTTTACTCTATTAATTTGTTGTTTATGAATTCCTTCGTTATACATTTTAAGAATCATAGCTTTAAGTTATATTAGATTTGCATCTAAAATTTTATTATAATTTTGTTCCATAATTTAAGGTAGAAACAGCTTAGTTTATTAAAGTATGCTCATTTATTCATAAGTAAATTTACAGAAACGAATGTCAAGGAATTTGATTCAAGGTTATTTGTGCTATGGCATTTAATTTTATTAATTCAGCTCTCTTATTAATTTTAATTTAACTTTACAGAGAGTTTAAATAGAATTATTCTGTAACTTATGTGTAAGTGAATGAATTTTTTACATTTATATGCAAATATTTTTACTGTATATTTAACATTCTGTGTTATTTTAATGTTTTTAAAACTTTCTTCAACATATATTTTGATTAATATAAATTTTTAAAAAAGATTTTATTACCTTTTTTTAAAAAATTTAAACAAAAAGGTTTAAGGAATAAAATGCATATTCTGTTAACATTTTGTGAATTAAATTATCATTCATCCCATTTATTAGTACATATTCACCTCTGTTAATGCTTTTTCATCGACTGCTTTTGTTAATTTTCATAGCAAATCCTTTCGATGATTAAAATTCAAAACTGATACAGTACTTATACATAACAAATGTCTTAAAGTGAATAAAACCCATACTTAAAATAGTTCTACACTTTTGGAAATTCCGAAATATTTTATTGAATGAGAATTTTGAAATTTCTTTACTATTCAATAAAACATTTACAAGATAAATAACAAAAATCAGAAATATAAACGATTCTTAGTCTTCTCTACCTAAGCCAGTCATCAATTTAATAAACAACACATTTTTTAAAAAATGTATAGTTCTAAATATTTTTGTTTTTTGAATATTTAGTTTATGATCACATTGTTTTGAAAATTATATTAATATAATAAATAAAAGGAACTTTCAGTGTCTGTATTTTCTTAAAATCATCTAGTAAATTTTAAAAAAAAATAATATTATCGTTTTCTGCGTAATTTTATTCAAACAGCCGTTTATTAATCGGGCAAGAATTTGGCCTTCTGAATTTTGATAGAAAGATAAAGCCTGCTGCATGAACAACTTTGTCCAGCAAACATTTTTTTTAAAAAAAATGTATATATATATAGAATAGTTACGTAATATATTTGAGCCATAAATTAAAAATTTGCATAATTATAGCTATATATAATAAAATTTGATGAAAAAATTCCTTTTTGTGGTGCTGCTTTTTAAAAAATTCCCCTTTGTGGATTTGTAATCAGCATTTCATGTAATGTCTTTTTAAGTCTTTATTGTGAAATTAGAGACAATGTAATAACCATGAAATATTGTAGTCTTCGGAAAGACGTTAATTGTATGATATATATCAAATGTGAAATTTAAAATAGGTAAAATATTTGTGGCAAAAGACTGAAATTGTATTGATGATTAGTATTTTCGTGGCGACACAATGTGGTTTGTATCTGTATAAATGTTTAGATTAAAATATATAAGTAAACCAAAAAAATATGTGTGTGTTTATTTTTTATGTAAATTTAAATTGCATGAATTTTGAGTGAAATTGACTTAAATACACAATTTATACACGAGCACATTCACTTTTTGTGAATAGAATCCAATCTTAACAACAAAAAATCACATAAAAAATTGTCTCTGTAACATTCTTGTCAATGAGACTGTCTTCGCCTTATTTGAAGCAGAGCCATCGGAACCAACCCATTGTTTTGATGAATCCAGGTCTTATCGACTGTGAAAACTCGATGCGGCAACAACCAAAATTAATATATGAATCAATGTCACATTTCGGAGCCGTTTAACAAATGGCAACACACAGTGGTGACACCAACTATCGTAAAAAATAGGTACTTTTTGAACCACCCTTGTACTGACGACCATTTGAGTGGACATACATTTTAGTGAGTTAATGTTATTTTCCATTAACTTTTGCCATTTATGCCATCTTGAGTTTAAATGGAAGGGGGGGGATAAAAACAAATAAAATTTCAAATGCCAAATATTTGATACGATTCGCGGTTTAATTGCATTCGTTCGTCGTTTCAAAACAAAAGTCTCGGTAAAAAAAAAAAATTGTTGCCTAATGAAAATTTTTCATTATAACAACGAACAGTCATATAAATATAAATAGGAAAATAAAAGATAGTTGGCTTGCACAAGTCAATTATATCACAACAAATAAATTAATTTTGACGTAAGCTGAAATTCTTGAAATAAAAATACGTATAACTTTGCTTTAGCCATGTATAAATTTCTTCAATTTGAAACCATATTTAAATTGTAAATTCAAAAATTAATCTGGAGTTTTTCACAAAAATAGTAAAATGTAATAATATTTTCTTATGAAACGATTTTGAGAAACGGTTGTAGTCATTATTTTTAAATTATCCAAGTTCTGCAAGTAAAAATCGTCTGCAATCAATCGTCTAAAAGGAAAAGAAAATCATCAACGGTCATCACACACAAATAATTTCTGTCTAAGAATAAAATCGTTTTCTTGTTTTACAATGGGAAAAAAAAAATATGAAACGAATTAACTCCCATTTATTTTCGAATGGGATTTCGAATGGACTGACATTTATTTTCGGATATTTATATTTTTGACACTTAAGACTCCCTTCTACCCACTATTTTGGTTTCGTGGACGTAATGTTAATCCTATGGAATGTCGACTTTAATTCTCACATCATTTCTATTTGATCTATATGAATGCAATAAAGTGCATCTGAAAGAGCAAAAAATAATGAAGGCTTCTGCTGAATTAGTTTTTTCTTCCTAAGTCTTAAAAATATTTCTTATTGGCCAGTTTAGTTTAGTTTCTATTAACGTCGCACTAGAAGCAACACGAGGGCTATTGGCGACGGACCTCGTAAGTTTGAACCATGGTCAAGTGACGAGGACGACACCTGAGCTGGCACCCCCCTCTCCTAACATCCACACCACGCCAACGGGAGGACTTTGGGCCCCGAACAGATTTAACGTGCATCAGCCCCGGCTACCCGGTGGGTCTTTGGCGGCCAAGGATCGAACCCGCGACTGAACGAAAACCGCCAGCCGCTAGTCCGCGACCTTGACCACTAGACTACCGCGGCCTCTTCTTATTGGCCAGAAAACTCGAAAACGAATCCTTAAAATAGGGATAAAAATATTTTTAAAAATCGGAGGGGAAAAGTAATTCCGCAGAAGCATTCGTTATTTCCTGCTCTTTCAGGTGTACTTTATCGCATTCAAAAAGATCAAATAGTAAATATGTGAGAATTAAAGTCGACACTCCATAGGATCAACATTATATCCACGAAATCAAAATGGCAGGTAGATGGGGAGCCTTGATTGCAAAGAATATGTAAGGGGATATTTGAGATTCCACAAATCCATTTGCAATTTTAGTGTGAATTTAATTGGTATTGTCATGAAAAAAGCGTACTTTTTAGTCTTCTCTAATTATTCTAAAAATACCAATGTATTCGGATGTACCATTTTATTATTATTAAGAAAATATAAGTGAGAAAAATTATAATTTTTGATATGATAGTTGCTTTTGAAAATTATGTAGTAAATACAAGTTTAATATCTTACGAGGACAATTCAAAAAGTGCGCGTTTTTGAAAATTAAAATAGAGTATTAAGAATGGGAAAGGCGTAACTCACTGTAATATTTTGCATTTTCAAGCCAATGAGACCATCTTCGCTTCCTTTTGAGCAAGGTCACTGAAAGCAACTGTTACTTGATTTCTGTGAATATAAATGTCATTGATGGTGACAACTCAAAGCAAAATGGGAACAACTCAACAAGACAGCAATAAAATTTTAATTTGGCAGCAAATAGCTGTCAAATAAAAACTGATCTTTGAGTTTCAAATTTGTTTTGGGGCCTGAAAACAAATGGCAACATACAATGGTAAGCCAACGACATCTGTCCTCAAAAGCAGTTACTTTTTGAATCTCCTCGTAATTGTTTTCTTAATGCATATATGTGTGGTTTCTAGCAATATCAGCAGTTTCATATATTCCTTTTTAATATTTATATATATATTATTTCCCCACAAAATCCAAAGTGTATGGAGGAATGGTTCAATCATTTTTGGATGATACTTGAACAGGGGTTAAGCTTTAGTTATTAAGAAAATATTATTGATTATTATTTTTGTTGTTATTAATTATTAATTTGTTTAATCTTCTTATAATAGAAGACAAAATGGAAGGCGGATTAAGAAAAATTAACACCTAAATTATCACAAAAGTGAGAAAATATCTTTCTCATTCAAAATATGTTTCCGTCTTTTCTTTTAATTGCTGATAGTTCAGAACGCATCAAAACATGTTATAAATAAATAATGCTGAGTAATTTAAGATAATTTGAGTGAATTGAAACAGTAGCGTCATTTTTTTTTTTTTTTTTTTTTTTTTTTTTT
>BMAW01118832.1:83939-100802 GCA_019974015.1 Nephila pilipes
TTTTTTTTTTTTTTTTTTTTTTTTTTTTTTTTTTTTTTTTTTTTTTTGTCGTTCTAATTCATTAAAAATTTTGACGGCATTTCTTTTTATATATAAATTTTCTCTTTCTATATTGAGTTAATGGCAGATGCAATCCAAAAACAGTTTTGTATTTATTTTTAAATGAGAAAATTTCGATTTTATGCTGTTAACATTATCCAACGCGAACCAAAAGAGAGTCAGATTGTGAATGACGAAAACTAATTCAGTGATACAATGAAATAAATCCATTGGGCTGACTCACGGTTTATTCAATGACGTAAAGATGGCTTGACGTACAAGATTACTTCAAGCAAACATAAAAATAAAAGCGAGTGCACAAGATTACTTCAACCAATTCAGCTTAGAACAATTGCTGACATCTTCCGAGTATTTCACAACCCCAACTCGTTCCACAAATTTCGGTACTCGAACTGATTGTATAGTTCCTATTTTCACCTTCCAACTCCATGACCCCCGTAGATCAATGGTGTTCTCGAAGATCGGTGGTTACGTGGGCGAAAAAAGTACGTGAGAGGCCGTTAGGGTGCACCCGCAAAATAAAAAAAAAATGATGGCAGCCACACAATTAGAAAAGAACAAAATAATATTAAGATTTTAAGAACACAGGTAAAAGACGAGTTTTTTAAACATGGGTTTTCTTTCTAACTTCACATTTTGCATAACATACTTTTTTTATACCTTAAGTTTAAAAAGCAAATGGGAACATTGAGTCATATTGAATTTATTCAACAATTAGTTTTAATAATTTATTTTATTATTTGACGTTTATTAAATTATCATCTAAAATAAATACATGCAATTTTTTTAGCTCAATTAAGCATTGTAAAGTGAACGAATATTCATTTACAAAAGAAATAAAAGAATTCAAAATGCATTAAAAAAATTGACGACACATTTTAAAACCAAATGCACAATGTGAGTGGGCTATGTTACATACATCCATTTGTAACATTTTCGCATTGTTGCGACGGATTTGGCGACAAGGCGAGAAACTTGGCGTAAAATTTAAATAATTAGTTTTAATCAATTCATTTTTATTGATTATAGTTAAATTATCGTATTGTCATTCAAAACAATCGCGTATAGAAAATTTCAGCTCGACTGAGCGCTTTAAAATGTGAGGAAAAAGCTTTTAAAGTTTTGACCCAGACAAAGTTACAATGTTATCTTCAGAAAACCCATTAAAAAAAGGCATAGGTTTTTAATGAAACTATCAGTTGAACACTATCGATTTCTGAAAAGGAAGAATTGCTGAACTGGAGTCATTCAATTCGGCCTTCATCTTCGTTCACCATTCCACCATTGTTTGAGATGATCTACAGATACAATTCTGAAGAACCCCTTCAATGGCGGAATCGTGAACCTAGAAAGTTTTGGGCTCGTCGCAGCATAAAATACAGTGAGCTTTCTAAAAACGCCATCATGTATTTCTAGCCGTATTTTAACATGGATCCTACTGAACGGACGCTTCCTTTGAGCATTTACGCAAATTAAACGCAACTCCGAGTTTGAGATAATATTTATCCTCTTCTGAGCCTAATTTTTCAAAAAAATTTGAGACTCATTGCAGTTCCCAATATCCAATTAATTCTTCTTCCCCCCCCCCACCCCCAATATTTGTGTTAATTTGTTTTTATATATAATGAGAAAATAGGTCATTTAATGTAATTCAACATTCCTCTTTTTTGGAGAAGAATGGTTGAAACACAAAGTGTGGGGAGAAGGGGTTCCTAAAAGTTTCTTGGTTGGTGGCACGTGGAAGGGGGCCGATTTTGCTTGGTGTACGTGGACTGAAAAAAGGGTTGGGAACCGCTAGATTAATGTATGTGCCTAACATTGGGGAACTTTTTTTTAAAAGAAATTTTTGTGAAAAACTTATGTTTTTAGTTACAATGGTCTATAAAATGATAAATTCAAAAGTCATTTTCATATTTTTTTTTTTTATTATTATTTTTCAAATTTTGACCATATTTGGTTGAAATTTAGTAAACATTGATATTTACGCTAAAGTTCACGTAACAAATTCTAATTCATACACTTCACTTTTTTTTCAATAATATATTTACCATACATGCATCGGTGTTGCGAAGCTCACCGATGCAGTTATCTCTTAAACTTACTGAGTTATACCAAAATTTATAAACACATTTTACAAAAAAAAAAAAAAATGACTTTTTTTTAAATAAAAATAGCTCCAAAATAAACAGTTATATACTCAAAAACTATGTTTGAGGTTCACAACATACCTAGAGACGTACAGAACATTGTAGTAAAATTCCATTTGAATATATGAAATACTTTTCAAGAGACATTTTTCATAATCAAAAAAAAAAATTAAAATCGCATTTTTCCAGAAAATTCAAATCTATAAATGAAAATTAAGTGAAGAAATAGTCGCCAGATACAACTACAACTATAATAAATAACTGAATAAAACTAAATTCTACATTTAAAAAGTAAATTGTACGTTCACATCGTTTAAAAAGGAAGAAACAGCTGTTTAAATGGATTGTTTACATTTCTATAGCTTAATTTCTATCTTGAAAAATTCTTCTTCCGGTCGCTTCAAATTGATCTTTCGATTTGAAATCTGGTCTATAACTTTCTTTCTAGCTACCCTACAAACAAACGCAAGCCATTTTTGAAATCGAAAACATATGAACTTTAATAATAATTAATAAATAAACTTTCGAAAATTTTCTCGAAAACGGTGATTTTTGGGTAGGCACATACCTTAAGCCATTTCCTGTAGAGATATCGGAAAAGGTTTGGAATACAAAGTAATAGGGGTCATCGGCTCTATGGTTGCTTGATTGTTTTTTAATGTCGCATTTCAAAGCAACACAAGAGCTATTAGCGGCAGACCTCGCAATATCAATCTCGGTCAAGTTACGAGGACGACACCCGTTGGTACCCGGCTCTATGGACTCTGTCAGACCATTGTGGCTGGATAACATTGAGATTCAACTGCTACTGTAGATAAAATCTTCCACATCTTAGCTGGTTGCATTACCTTGTTGATTTTCAAACAACATACGATCTAGGTTATTTATCAATTACATTAAAAAAATAATAATAAATGACATCAAATTAATGAGCATCGAAACTACTTCAAAATTATTATAAATTCAAGAGAATGTTTTTTCATAATGAAAATTAGACACTACTTTACGCTTTTGAAAATTAAAATTTATTCATTTTTCGATGTTTTTTTTCCAGTATATGTTCAAATCTCTCAGCCTATGAAGGAAATTTAAGTAACTTTCGTTTAAACTGGCACAGCAATTTATTTTAGAACATCCCCCCCCCAAAAAAAAATAAATAAAAATAGAAATCTCAAATTTCATAGCGGGAAAGCTAAGCTTTCTATAGAGTTTAATTTTATTTCCCTAAGTCAATTACAAGAGAAATTTATAGCAACTTTTCTTAAAATAATATTGTATCCCTCCAATGTTGTTATTATTTCAGGACAAAATAATAAATGGAAATTATGGTATCAGGAACAAATATTATTTAATATTCGACACGTTCCACAACACAAGACAGGATACAAAACATATATAAAACCCAGATTCATGACCATTCTTCATCATTCTGCTAAGAAGTTTCTCTCTTTCAACGTGCTTGCGCTTCTAACCAAAAAGAACATGTGGCGCCATCTGGCTACTGTTTAATAGTACATGGAAGGAAGCGTTAAATTACAGTGTTACATCCTCCCCCTACACCTCCGAAGGCCATCTCGACGAGGTGGTGTAGTAATAGACATGGCATTCTCTCCAGCAGTTCTTCTGGAAGTCAATAATTGCTTTCGAGGGCTTCCTCTTCTCCTGAGAGGCATTACAGGAGATTGGGCCACTGTGTTAGTGTTACTCAAAAAAGGAGTTAAAGCTGATGCATGGTAAACACCTAAAGGTTCATCAGGTTTGTCACAACTGGCTACCGCAAAGGTAGTAGGAGATCTCTGGGATAGCACAATGTAGGCAATGTCTATCCTAGGCATCAATTTTGCACTTCAATCTTGACTTGCTTTACTCAATGGGTGAAGCTTTACCCATACTAGATCATTAGTTTTATAGACAGGACTTGGTTTACGTGATTTGTCTGCAAATGTTTTTCGACGATCTTGACTCTTCTCAATATTTTCTCTAATCTGTGACATATGTTATATCCTTCAAAACGCTTTAAATAGGGTGTGAATTCCGGTACAAAATTATCATTATGGATGACAGACCGGAGATCAGTACTTACGTACAACTATATCTAAAGTTCGTAATTCCAAAGATCGTAACGATCCAAAGTTGATTACCTTGTTGAACGAACTTTGAATCATTGCGATCCAAAGTTCGTAATTCTCTGGCGAAGGTTACGTACGCTGCTGTGTGATCTGTGGACTCACATTTTGCAGTGTCCTTTCAAACCTAATAGTTAGTAACTTTTCAGCCCATAATGTATGGTTGTTATCTACCATCATTGCCAAGCGAGGTTTCAAATCTCTATTTTAGCGTTCGGCTGGATTTGCCTGAGGGTGGAAGATAGTGCTAAATTACAGTGTTACAGTATTGATTTAAGTGATTTGGATGTCTCTCCCCACCCCATACCTTAAATATTAAAAGACTGACGTAAAAGTCTTATCATGTTTACAAATATACTCTATAACAAAAAAAAAAAAAAAACCGCACCAAAAAGGAGTTGTCCGATGGAGTAGAAAATAGAAAACGATTAAAATTTCAGAAAAAGTGAATGATTTGTTTCAGAGTTACATAGTTGCAAAGTAATGAACTCAATAAGGTGTTGACCCACCTCTAGTCTGGATGCAAGCTGTCACACGACATGGCATACAGCGATAAAGCTCCCTGATGGTTTCTTGCTGTATTTCTTGCCAAATTTATTCCAATTGTCTGTCATCAACATTCCCTGGTAGATGCAGTCGCCTTCCCATCATATCCCAGACAGGCTCGATTGGAGAGAGATCTTTCTGGACCAGAAAGTGTTTGACAAGCTGTAAGACAGTTCATAGCAACACGTACCGTATGTGGTCTGGCATTATCTTGCTGAAAAATAAGACCAGGGTACTACAAAAGGAACGGTAGTAAAACAGGTCTCAAACTGTCGCCGACGTACCGGTGTGCTGTAAGTGGGCCTCTAATAACGACCAAGGGGATCCGGCTATCAAGTCAAATGACACCCCAGACCCTGACTCCTCGTCGAGGGCTAATGTAGCATGCAATAGTGAAAGCAGGATCGGAACGCTGGAACTAGGCGTCTGCAGACAAGTCTTCGATGATCGTCAGGACACAGTTGGAAGCGGGATTCGTAGCTAAACGTCCACACTCAGCATCATTCCAAACTGATCGAGCCAAGCCCCGCATTTGCAGGTTCGATCCTAATATCTTTTCATACGAAATTTCATTGCAATCGGGCAATTCCTTCTTGGTGCGTCGTTTTTTGTCGTTGTTGTTATAGAGTGTATTTATTTTATGATGATAATAATACGAAACTTACGAAAGCGGATAAAAATGTACCCAGATATAAAGAAAGGAAAATTGGTATTAGGGATAGGAATGAAGTAATTCTCTGTAGAATTGTCCATTGATCGCTTTTCATTTTTCAGAGAAGTAACAAGTACGACGCCCTTCTCATTGCAAACCCTCGTCGCCACAATTTTTCTGGCAGGTGAATTCCTCTTCAGCCTTATTTGAAGCAGATTCACTGGAACCATCCCATTGTATTTATTGTCGATTGGTTTACAGCATATAATGATGAATCCAGGTCTTACAATCAGGACAACTCGGCACAAATTGATGGCGGCAACTCGACGCGACAGCAATTGAATTGGATTTCACGGCAATCGACTGCCAATTGAAAACTAATTTATGAACCAGTAACACACTTGATACGGCGGGTTTTCACACATGATAGCACTCGATGGTAAAACCAACTTGCTTAAGCAACGCCATCTGTCATCCCACGCAGTTACTTTTTGAACCACCTTCATATATATCCAAGTTATAAAAAAAATTATAAAATAAAATAATTTATTCAAAGAGTGCATAAAACTAACTCACGTAAATATTCTGATATTCAAAAACATAGTTACTATTTATAATAAATATGTAAATATTAATGTGAATGTACTTATTTCATTGACGAGGACGACACCCCTTCTCCTAACATCCACACCACGCCAACAGGAGGACTTTGGGCCCCAATAGATTTACGTAACATTGCGCCATTCATTTCTCCTCCAGTTCACATGCTGGGTTACCCACTCCCTACGGGGCACGACGGTGCCTTGCTCTTAGTGTAACACATACCATTGGTCGGCGAGCATACAGTCCTGCAGCGTGGAGCCAGTTTCTGACAGTTTGAGTCGAAATTGTGGTGCCAGTAGCCGAGCGAAGGTGTTGCTGAAGAAGAGTGGCATTCATATTTCGGTGTCTCCGAGCCGTTAGTGTTAAATATCTATCTTCATTGGACGTTGTTGCACGTCTTGGACCTTGCCCTGGTCTTTGGCCTGCACTTCCAGTCTCCAAGAAACGGTTCCAGATTCTGGAAATCACACTTTGTGCAACTCCAGTAGCTTCTGCTACTTCGGCTTGTGTTTGGCCCCCCTCTAACCGTCCAACAATTCTCCAGGCTTCTGAATCGGTTAGATGTCTTCGTTGAGACATTACAATCATCGAAACAATACATTTATTGAATGTCGATCATTCTTTTCAGCTTTGTCTTTCGTTAAGTTGTAAGGCAAATTTCATTCGCTTCCGCTAAAGCGTCGTTTTTGACGTCAGACTCAAAATTTGCATACTCCGAAGTTTGAAAATAAGAAAAATTTGCATTTGTGACTCTCTTCTTCCCTTTTCTGCAAAAAAAAAAAAAAAAAAAAAAAAATCTTATACCATTATTTTACATAAGACTAAAAATATCCTTTGATTGTTTTGAGCAGTGTAGTTTGACCTTCAGGAACCCAGTGAAGATAAGAAAAATGAAACAATAGAGCAACGAATTGTTGTGAAATTTTCCATGAAACTTGGAAAAACTGCTACTGAAACTTATAATGTATTGATGGAAGTGTATGGCAATGAATGTTTATTGCGTGCACGTGTTTTTGAGCGGTTTAAGCGTTCTCAAGACGATCGAGAAGATGATTCATTCCCGGGTCGCTCTTCCACATGAAAAACGGATGACATTGTCAAAAAAAAATGTGTAATCTAGTTCGATTTGATCATCGGTTACGTATTCGTGCTATTGCTGAGACTGTAGGAATTGGCAAAAAATCCTTATGGTAAATTTTACAAAATAATTTTAGCATGCAATAAGTGTGTGCCAAAATGGTGCCTGAAATTCTCTTGATTTGAGCAAGAAGCGGACAAAACTGTTTGTGCTAGCACATTTGAAAGTCATTGAAAATTACCCAAACTTAATGGAAAAGATAATGACGAATCGTGATTTCTTACTTATGATCCTGAAACGAAGTTCTAATTCCTGCACTGGAAGAGCCCTTCTTCCCCGAGAACTGAAAAAGCGCGAATGACCAAATCAAAATCCAAGGCAATGATGATGAATTTTTTTCCCGATATTCATGGGATTGCGTACCTTCACTGGATTCCTAAAGGTCAAACTATTAATCAACATTACTACCTTCATGTTGTTGCTGAAATGCGTGAAAGAATAAAGAAGAAAATTATCCGAATTGTCGAAGAACAAGTCATTCCTCATTGTTTGTCGAGAGGTTTCTAGCCAAGTACAGCATCCAAATGCAATCCCCCTTATTCGCCGGATGTTGAGCCATACGACTTTTATCTGTTTCTGAAAGTGAAATCTGCATTAAAAGGAACAAGATTTGAGTCCCTTGAAGTCGTGAAAAAAAAAAAGCGGCACGCGTCTTGACGGAAACAGAAGACTTCCAGCACTGTTTCGAACAATGGAAGCCTCGCATGGAGCGTTGTAGGAACAAAGGGCATGTATAGAAGGTGATAATAAGTACATACGTCTTACAGCCTCAGTTTCGTTATTTAAAAGTCATTCCATGTAAAAATAAAAATTAGTTGTAAAAAAATGAGACCAAATTCAGATTGAAACATGAAATTATTTGACTCAAGAAATTTCTATATAGAAATAAATCAAATAAACACATATGTAAAATCAATACGTCATTTTTTAAATTTTATCAATACGTCATGTAAGATAGAGCAGTAACTACACCATCTCTCCTGTTTCTACTAAGTCTAACAAAGAGCTATATGAACACAAGGGCTACATTTTACTATATACAGCGTGTTATATTTGGGAACCATTGACTATGTGCACAAATACCCTCCAACACAAAGTGTACAAAATGTTACCACAGCATCTCAATCACTTTATTGGGTGATTGGGTATAGTTTAGGGTCATATCTTTTAATTTAACTAAATGATGGCTTCTTATTATTTTCATTTTTACATAGGAAGATAAACATCCTGGATGTCCTATACCAGGCGTGGCCAACCCACGGACCGCATATAGCCCGCTAGATGTAAATCTGTGACCCGCTCAGCTGGGTCATCTGAATAAAGATTTAAAACTTTTATTGTACATAAAAGTATCAAAGAACATTTCGCCAAAAGTCGTTCTTTTCATACCCTACTACCAGGGGAATATCTCCTCACCTGGATTCAACTCTTATCCCAATTTTCCTTTAATCTTGTTCAGAAACAATTACAAAGCTCGTTTTGAAAAGCGCACGGGCCATCTGGTGTGATTGGGCGATACACATTGTACAACAATCTTACTGAAGAGCGTGGGTGTGCATTACAAGACGTAGGGAGGGAATGTGAAATAGCAGCAGCCAGTCTGTCAGCAGCAAGCCTAATATATTTAACACAGATGCGTTTTGTTCCAGACAGACTGATTGCTGGATGTATTTGATCGCTAATAATTCAGCGTTTTGTTGTAACTGCAGGATAGTTTTTTTAATTGTATTTCGTGTAAATATATTTGATTCAATAAAATGTGATGTCCCTTAATTTATAGCAGAATGTCCTTGATTTCTCTAATGGGGTTCGGAAGGATTACTTGCTTCCCATGACTCGAAAGGTGAAAGTTGTAGTAGTTTTTAACGCGAGAATTTGAATCGGCATCGAATTCATCCCTTGTGTGCGCACACACGCACATATATACATAATGCAGTCCGCCTTAATAAAATACGTTTCTAAAGCCACCCGCAAAGTCTTTTGGATTGGACAGGCTTGTCCATGACTAATAAAACCAGGTGGAAAAAAAATATAATAATTAATGTTATTATACATCATAATTAAATATTCTAAGATTTCACCTAAAATAACCGAAAAATGAGTAATTTTTTTTTTTTTTTTTTTTTGGTTCAATGTATGTTAAAAAAAAAAGTAAAATAGGTTATTTTTTTTCTTCCGAAATTCCATATAGAAATTCAAATGCAGAATCAATTACAATTTCTGAATAAATTAATCTGCAGAAATATTTGCAGTGTGATGACAATTTTTTAAATATCTGATTATATTACATTATATATTCAATGTTATATAAAAGGGGAATAGGGCCCGTCCTCCCCCTGTTATTAATTCAGGCACAGACAAAATATACCTGAACAGGAGACTGCAAGTTTAAAAGCAATTCTTTTATTGTTTGTTGCGTCCAAGCACAGGATCAATTATCTATCGCACTGTAAGTTTTCATCCGTCCAAGAGGCTATGTTTTCGATAGGCTATAAATTGGCGTTCCAGATCACGTTTCAATTTTTTAAAATAAAAATTAGATTTTTTTATAACCATGTTCTGTTTCCTGATTTCACGGTTCTATCCATGGACTTAATGCTACTTTTTTCTATATTCTTTTACTCTATACTTAATGGGTTTATAACTCTAATGTTAAATATAAACACTTCTTAATTTTAACTATTAACTACAATATTATTCAAATGTCTTAATTTTACGGTTCTATCCATAGACTTGATGCTTAAGTTTTTCTATATTTTTGATTATATTTAATTTAACAAATTACCGTTTCTTTTCCTTTTAAGAACATTTAGCTTAAAATATATTCAGCAAAATACTTAATCGTTTCCTTTAATTTTAGTTACTTTTAGCTTAAAATATATTCAGTTTAACAATATTCATCGTTTGCTTTAATTTTAATTACTTGCAGCTTATATAATGTTCAATTTAATAATTTACATATATATTTCGCTTCAAATTTAATTACATTTATCTTAAATATATTCATTTAAATAATGTATCGCTCGCTTTAATTTTAATTATACGTAGCTTATATTATTTGTTCATTTCAATATTCCATCGTTTACTTTAATTCAATTATTTAATCGAGTAATTAATTATTTAAAAAAAAGTTAGCATCTTAGGCGGCGAAATCTGTACTTAGCAAAACTTTGCAAAGAACTCTTTTAGCTCTTAATTTTAATTTGATTGAATTAGTATTTAGTTTCTTTTAAATCATGGACTAAGAAAGAGAGGGAAAAAACGAAATAAACAAACACATTTTGTCTTATGGACTTTGAAAGGAAGAAAAACAAATACTCTCTCATTGTAGATTTATATATATATATATATTATCGTGGAACAAACCACTGTTTATAAAAAAAAAAAGCATGAGGCATCTCCCAGTATCAAAAATTGAATTGCATTAGGTTTTAATTCTTCAGTTCGTGCTGCCATCTAGAAGTACCTAAATGAACTAATAGTTCTGAAAAAAACACTCTCGAAAAAAATTAATATTTTTGTATTGTACAGTGTAACAATTTTCAGCACTGGCTTTTCCAATTAATGATTATCTTTAACAATTTCCAAACGCAAAAATTTACAAATTTCTAATTCTTTTAGATAGCTACGTACATTTTTATTATTACTTACATTTACAATTGATAAATTTGTGTTCGTTTACCAAAAACACTCTTCGCTGTTCAAAGAAATAAAAACAGAAAACAATGACAAAAAAAAATAATTCTGTGAGGAAAAAAAGAAGAAAATAATATATCAATTGACCCGGACGTGATTTGAACACGCAACCTTCTGATCTGGAGTCAGACGCGCTACCGTTGCGCCACCAGGCCACGATTACTACTGTTTAGAAAATATTCTAAACATTTCTAAACATGTTCAAAATACAATTCGTTTCTCCTAGCAGTTTATAAATAATTTCCTTTAAAGATTCTTGCCAAATCCATAAGTCCTTATACTAAAGCTTAGCTGTAGAAATTAATGTATTAATATTGGCAATTATGTTTTCAGGTATTTTTGTCGCACTGTCCGGATGAAAAACGGCTCCCTTTCAATTCGAAAGCTCTCGATGTTTTCATTAACCGCAGTCTTTAATTATTTTTGGAATTTATCATGATTATTTCGTTTTCGCTCATGATTTCCCTAGTCTCGCCACAAAGAGCATTAATTTCCGACACGTCTAGGGACAGAATAATCCTAAGAAAATGGGAATTTTTCGATACGGGAAAAAGGTATTTGAACAGGAAGAATCAAGAAATCATCGTAGAATTCGACAGCAGTAATGCTGACAAAATATTGGTTTTAGTTTAGTTTTAACATCGCACTAGAAGCAACACGAGGGCTATTGGCGACGAACCTCGTAATTTTGAGTTTAGTTTTTATTAACGTCGCACTAGAAGCAACACGAGGGCTATTGGCGACGGACCTCGTAATTTTGAACCACGGTCAAGTGACGAGGACGACACCTGAGCTGGCACCCCCTCTCCGAACATCCACACCACGCCAACGGGAGGACTTTGGGCCCCGAACAGATTTAACGTGCATCAGCCCCGGCTACACGGCGGGTCTTTGGCGGCCAAGGATCGAACCCGCGATTTAACGAAAACCGCTTGACCACTAGGCTACCGCGGCCCTGAATTACCATACAAAATTGACGTGGAAAAGAGTTCATTATAAAAAAAATATAAAGTATGGGTACTTTTCCATTTCGACGGCGCAAATCACGCCAAGCAGACAACACACATATTCTGTTTGGCATCAAGTGTATCATTTTTGGCGACTTAATCGCTTGCGCGGCTAAAATGGAAAAGTACCAAAGTGTGTATTATTATAGTTTTTCATTGTTTCTACAAGAGAAAAAAGTTTAAAAATTCATTAAAAAGCACTTCATGAAAGTTACATCTGTGAGTTGTTTACTGCTTAAAAGATAAAAATTCACATTTGTAACAGTAACACAAAATTTGATATCTTTTTTTTTTAAACTTTGTAGTTACGTAACATGAAATTCCACTTTCCTGCATTTACATATTTAATACAGGAAACATGCTTTATGCATGTGCTTCTATATATTATGCACAATTGATAGCAATATAAATCCAAAATTGTTCAACAATTCATTCTAGTTAGTGCAAAAACTGACATTTTTATAAGTTTGAAATAACAGAAAAGTAGAAAACGTAAGATTATAATATATAACACATCGATCAATAACTCCCGAGACAAACCCAGAGATGGCGCTCGTAGTAAACCAGTAACCAGGTCTTTCTAGAGTACTAACCTTTACTTGAAACGTATCAAAATTTTAAGTCGATCGGACCAGGAAAAAGGTTTTTTGAAGTGAAGTGAAAAAGGTTTTTTCCAAGTGGGTGCCGCGATTGCTTCGATGGAACAAAAACAGCAACGAGTCGATGATTCAGAAAGCTGTTTATCGCTATTTACTCGCAACAAAAAAGATTTCTTGCGAAAAAAAAAATTTTTTTTGAGGGAAAAAAAAAAAAAAATTGGAAAAGCGTTGGAACGATTGTATCACCCTAAAAGGTGATTAACAAAATGTGTTATGTTGATGAATAAAAAAAAATTTTGCAAAAAAAATGTTGTTTTCAATGTTAGACTAGGGAGTTATTGATCGATGTGTTACATTTCTGCAAAGTTTTCTTTTCAGAAGTACTTTTTTCAATGAGCAGGACATTAGGATAAATTGTACATTTTATACATTCCTGGTTTTTCCCAATAGCTTTCTTTTGATAAAATTAGTTTTTCATGGATATTATTTCCCAGCAAAAAAATTTTTATTTTTTGAGGAATTTCTTTTGAAATTTCTCAAATGAACAAATTAAGAATACATTTACAAGGCTTATTTTTCAAAAAGCTGAAAAATAACTGGTGAGTACCTCAATCAATTATGCAGTGTTTAATTGTAATTTATAACATTTTTCTTAATTTCCTTCAAAACTAATCTAAGATATTTTTTTGAAGATGCAACAAATATTTTTCAATGAAGAACATTTAATGAAACAGTATGTACCAATATTAACATGTTAGCTAATTACAATTGATATTTAAAAAAAGGATAGAAAGAATATTTTATGGTAGGATTAAATCAAAATGTATAATTAGTTTCACAAAAAAAATGAGATATTTTAAAGAAATAAAATTAGTGCTCGATTGAAAAATTTGGCAACTTGGAAATTTCAGCATCTGAAAATATCGTAAATTTTGATAGTAAAAAAATAACTGAATAATTAATTTTTTTTATATAACTTCCCAACATCATTTTCATATATTGTCTTAGACAAGGGTACATATACATCTTTTTATTGCTTAATAACTTATTTCACATTCAATTTTGTATTTATTTTTTAAAATTATAGTAACCTGAAAAGTTTTCATGAAGTTTATAAAAATGTATTAAATGTTTGTTCCAATGTAATAACTACAATTAAACGTGTAATGAAATTCTATCTAATAAAAAGTACCATATACAAAAGAAAATTTTATTTCCAACAAAACTTGAATATAAATACAAACATAGAAATAACAATTTCTCATCCATAATATCAGCACAATTATATGAATACAATGATGTAATAAAACAATTCACTAACAAACGTTCTCTAAAAGACTAAAATTATAAATCATCTAGCCTTATAGAAAAACATCAGCTAGCATTTGAATTAAACAAATCTTTATAATAAAATTAACACCAAATAAAAATGAATTAAGAGTGTCCTGAAAAAATCAGATATGTACCAATCAGATCTGTTTGTTTAGAATTTGAAATTTCCAGCAAATAAGCATTATGATAAATTTTCATATTCATTTTTACAGTCAAATCCAAATATAAAACATTACATTTATATACTTATTTAACTAACCTTTTAAATATACATAGCCTATTAAAAATTGTGCTACTCATCTTTTAAACATGCAAAAGATATATACATTTTCACACTTGAAAGTTCAACACCAGATATTCACAAATATTATTATTTCATGAATATATAAATGTATCATGCAATATTCTACATTCTCTTCATTTATATTTTCAATACTGATGCATGACTACTGCAATTAATGAACCTTAAGCACTTTCAACAAACATGAGTAGCATATATCTCGCTGTTTTCAGCAGCATTTTTGTTTTTCTGGTGAAAGCCAAGTGTCAAATCCTACAATGCAAATAGTTCCTTTCCATTAAAAGAACTTCAAAAAACAACTGAATGTATGTATTCTCTATCATTTTCACTTATTCAATTCTATATAAATGGACCACGTACCATAAACTGGTACAATCATACCATACAACAGAATCATTTGATTTTACATAAACTTCAGAAGACAAAAACTCCCCAAATCCTGTAATAATTTGGAAATGTGACGACATATTTTTTGTAAAATATAATCAACCCTATGTGTACCGACCATAACAACTTCCTTCCCCCATCTCCAAAAGAAACGGGCCGCAACACTGTAAAATTCACAATTTATTACTGTTACAAAAATATTAGGAGCCTCATTATGGAAACTGATGTTTTATACAATAGATCACTTATCTAGTATATTCAAGTTCAAACATTAAGATAAATTGCACAAATACATTTTATACACAGTTCAGCATGAGTTCAAAATGGAATGCGAGCTTAACATTTTCAAAAATTTTACAATGGCAAAAAGGAACTTATTTAATCACTTGCATGAAAAAAAATTTCTACCATCTTTCTTAAGTTAAATAAATTGCATATATATACAGTTATACAATTGCAAGACATAAATATTGCATAATTAACATGAAATGAGAACTAATTACGTGCTTCAATAAGTTTTTTGAATATATGTTTCATTTAAATGTTTAATAAACATATTATAAACTTTTTGATGTGTTTTATCTATACATATAGGCAACATGGTAACACTGATTTTACTATTATTCAGATTGAGCGAGTGGCTGCGGAAACCTAGTGGTGGTAGTTGAGGCTCTCGGCTGGCGGTTTTTATCAAATCATGGGGTCAAATCTTGATGCCACTAAAGACTCACCATGTAGCAGCTGCTGCACGTTAAAATATGTTGAAGCTCAAAGTCCTCCCTTTAGCATGGGAGTTTGGAGACTGATTTTTCCAGCTCGGGTGTTGTTCTCGGGATTTGCCCTAAGTTTAAAATCACAAGGTCCACCACCAATAGGGCCCAAAGCGATGTTAATAAAACCAATTGATCAGAATTAATGAGTGAGTGACAGTTAAGTTTTATGACAAAGAGCCAAATTAGGATACAGTGCCAAACATATGTAAAAAATGAAACGCACGAGTGAGTGAATGTAAAGTTTATTAGCACAAGAGCCAGATATGGCTATGCTGCATCATAAGATTTAACTGTTGTCTAGACATGAAAAAACTGAAGAAGACAAAAATTGGTTGAAAAGGAGAGTCGAAAATCGAGAATGATCGGCAGTAAACCCCATTGGAAAGAAAAAGATCACTGGGGGCCCTCAGGGTCATGATGCCCGTACTAACCTAAAGGCAACACCCCGAGAATGAAACACATAATTGATTGTATTAAACAAGTGAATATGTGATCTAGACGAAGAAGGAACAACATCTGAGTAGGTCTTAGACAACAGCACAGAAGAAAACCCATAATTGCTGCATATGAAATTTAATTTAGGTTCAATAACAAATGTCATGGGGTGAAGACCTCTGTGTAATGGGGCTGGAGACATTAAATCTGGTTGAGATCCTCGAGTGTAACAATCGATCAACAAATTGTTGTGAAGTTTCACATGAAACTGAAAAACCACTACTGAGAAATAGAATTTAATGAAAGTTTCTGGCATAATGTGTTTTTCAGCAGTTTAAGCACTTTCAAGATCTCGGAGCTGACAGATGAACTTCCAGCACTACTTCAGACATTGAAAGACTTGTATGGAACACCATGTTATAAAGGGAGATATATTGGAGGTGATAATAAGTAAATATGTATGACACCAAAATAACAGCATCAGTTGTGTTATTTAACAACCACACCTCTTATATCTAGAAAATTTATTTTACATAAATAACTTGCTTTTCTTTGAACAGGTTGTTTCAGTATAATCAACCTATTAATTTTGTAAAATCCTAGAAGCATAATGAACAAATTAAGAAATACAAATCACATAATTGCCTTTTAAAGAACATGACACCAATTCTAATTTAGAAAACAGATAGCATAAAAATATTTAAATAAAGTATAGATATTGTGTGATAGCTACCACTAAGTTTCTTTGAAAAAAAGAACTTATTTGGATAATTATCCATTTATATTGCACAGTTTGACACACTGTATCCTAAGTAGAACACAATGTTCTTAAGCAGTGCATCAAATAAAAAGTATTCCTTCAGACAGTTATCTCACTGACAGGGTAATAAATTAAGTTACATTTCGTAAGAATATTGCATAGAGGTATTTTTTCACCCAAAATTACATCAAACGGAAAAAAAAAAAATATCTTTCCACCCCATAATTATGAGAAAGTCTTAGATATTACAACTACATGTCGTAACATAGGTACCAAAATTGAAAAATTCAATTTTGAGCCA
>BMAW01118832.1:103103-176462 GCA_019974015.1 Nephila pilipes
TAAATTCTACAAGCTTTTATAAGTGGAAACTAATAAATGCAGCAAATGCGATAATATTTTTCATTTTACTTAAACATGACACAGCATATTCAATATTAAATGACAAATATTTGCAACAGAAACTACCAATCTCTCATAATAATTCAGTATGGGGCGGTAAAATATATCATAGCAAATTAAATCTTTTCCCAGCAAAAAAAAATGATAAATTCTACTTACAAGATAAAAGCAAAAACATTAAAAAGTCCAAATCTTTTTAACCAATCTACTTCTACATAAGGACAGCTATTCAAATTGAAGATTCTTGCACCTTTAAACTTAAAGAAGAAAATTGACAAAATTTTAGCCTGGGACAACACAATAGCATGATAGTAAAACTAAAACTTTTTTAAGAGTATTAAAACATTTTAGGTACTTTTCAGTTACAGACAAACAATTTACTAATCCTATAAATGTATTACTTCAATGAAACATCGGCATATTCAAACTATGCAGATAAACAATTTTAGTAACTTTAATTTTGCATATCTTTTCCCCTTGCTATGACACCTAGCCATAGCAAGTCTACAGAAATGCTTCCCAATGGTAAAAACAGTACCAGATTAATATTATACATCGAAATAATTGTTATCAAAAGCTTTCGTAAAATTCAACCAATATCAAACAAACATTACACAAGACTATAAAGAAAATATTAACTTGTATGCATTCTGTACGTAACTTTAATTTAAAAAGGAATCGCAAAATATTATAAAAAAACAGACTGGAAGAATTAAATTCCAGTTGGACATTAAGCCATAAAGTTCCCAGTACTTTTTATTTCATATTTCATTCAAAATTAATGAATTTCAACATCTATAAAGCTTTATTAATTTAATCATTAAAAATCTTTTACTTCACAACAAGAAAGAAATTTAGGTAAACACTGAAAATTGAACAAAATTATTGACAAATATTTGAAATATTCTTGAAACTTAAAAGAGAAAATATTTGCCTCTAAATTTTTGGTATTTTTTTCTGAAAAAACTTCCAATATGTACTTGGAAAATTTAAAAAATATATTTTATTTCACAATAATTAAAAGTAGGTCTTGCCTATAACAAACATTTAACATAATGGTACAATAATACATTATACTTACTGCATTAACAGCATTTACGATTAATGCTTATAAATCTGAATGATTTTCATACGTTTTCCTCCAGAACAAGTGACTACAGTTAATCCCTATTCACAACAGCCATCAATTTCTGGTTCTTATGAAGCTAGTTTCACACACCAACTTTTCCAAAACAATTTGGATAACTGTAAAATATCAGGATTACCAGATCAAGCTTCCATTTTGTAACAAGTTTTACACATAGTAAAATATTGTAAGAGATGCAAATTACAGCAAAAACAAAGATGTAATTGGTGTTGTATCTTTAAAATTCAGAGCATAAAAAAAAAAAAAATTAAATCCACATTTATAAAAAAAATTGTATAAATAAAAAGCAACAAGTTTCAATAGTACTGAAATATACCCACCCTGAGCAATACTATATAAGCATTTCACAAAGCTACAAAAGTATACACTAGGCAACACTTTTTTTAATGATTCAATGATTGATCGAATGTTTATTAACAACTCGCAGAGAAGCAATACATGACCAGTAATTTTCAACTATGAATGAGTGACAAGTCAACACCTCATTCTCAGCACATTAAACAAGGATATTTTACACCATGGAATTTTAAGTTATGACTGTTTGAGGGCAACATTGCAAAAAAAAAAATTTCTGGGCCACATTGTAAAAAAAAAAAAAAATCGCTGGGCCACACATACAATATTTTTTCAACAAATTGAAATAAAAATTAACTATGTAGTTTTATTACAATAAATTAACTTTTTATTATAATTTTTTAAATTTGAATTAGATATGTAAAAGTACGTATTTTAAATTTGTTACTTTCGCTTCATTTAGTTTGGATTTCATAAAGATGGAAAAAATTCCAATTAATGAGATGGACGAATTTGCTTTTGTTGAACAAGCAAATCAATATCAGGTTCAATAGACGAGGTAGCAATTCTTACTGCATTTCCACGATGTTTGTCAGTGATCTTTGTCCTATTTTTGTTTTTTGTAAGCTTCATTTCTGAAAATATTTTTTTACAAATATAAGTACTGCCAAAAGCTGAAGACATTAATAAAGCACGATTGTGAAAAATAGGATATTTATTACGGGGTAGATAATCTTTATATAACTCCAGTAAAGAAACATTCTCAAATTTTTCTTTCAGTTGAATGTCACTTTACAGTTCAATTCACTCCATTTGAAGATTTGAAGGCAATTATTTATTTATTTATTTGAGAAAATAAGGTCGAAAATATGTTGAAATACTCTTCATTTCTTCAAAAATTTTGAAATCTACTTTCAAACTCTTGAATTAAATCAAAAATTAATGCAGCATATTTTGCGTAACTCGCAGGTTTATGTGCAGCCAAAGTACTGAAATATGTCAAATCTTTTACTTTTATTTGATTAAGTCAAAATTTCAATTTTCTTTCAAACGTTGTAATTGTTTAGAACATATTATTAATAAATTGACTTTTTCCTTGAAGCCTCAAATTTAAATCATTTAAATGTTCAGTTAAGTTTACTAAAAAAGTTAAATCGAAAATCCAATCTTCGTCCTCAAATTCATTCACGGGTTTCCCTTTTGTTTCCATAAATATTTTTATTTCAGTTTCTCAAATCTTAAAATCTTTTGAACATTTTCCCCTTACTGAACCATCTTACTTCTGTGTAATAAATAACATCTGCAAATTCAGAGCCCATTACCTTAAGAAACTCTTCAAATTGTCTATGATTAAGTCATTTTGCTCCTATAAAGCCAAAAGTTTTTATAACAACGCTTAATACACTTTCCATTTTTAAAATTTTTCCACAAAAATTACCCTGATGTATATTACAATATGCCATCAAGATGGTATTGCCGGCAGCAACGGCTTCATTATTAACCATTTAAACGACTCCTTTTATACCAACCATGGCAGGAGCTCCATCGTTTATGATAGCTGATAAATTTTTCATAGATAAGGAAAACCTTTTCATTGAATAAATCTAGACTTGGTTGTGTCTTTTAAATACTAAAACCATTTCTTTCGTGATATTATAATTTTCATAGATTTTTCTTATAAAAATTGCCAATTGCACCGTATCAGAAGCATCAGTGCTTTTGTACATGGCTAACAAAAAAAATTTAAAATTAGTACAATCACTTTATAAAGACTTTTTCAACTGATTGTGTAAATTTAAATATTTTTGTATTTTACATTAGGGCCACACTTTAGAGAAGCATGCTTTACACATTCCACTCCTTCTCACCAGCCAGAAAAAAAAAAATTCCTATACTTATAAGACAAAAAACTTAGATTACACATAAAACTTTAGTAAATTATGAATATATAAATTAAGAAAATATGGTACTTTTCCATTGCACCGACTCAACCAATAGTCGCCAAAAATAGTACAACCAACGTGAAACTGAATATCTTCTCTGGTAATTTTTATCGGCACATTTTCAGAACAAGTTATGGCCATTTTTATAACAGTAGATTCTTTTACTTAAAACTTTAAAAATAGATGAAAAAGCATTGAAAATTTAGGAATTACCCAAAACAGAGGAAGAATCTGTCAGATTTCTTCAAGCGAAAGGAGCTTTACCTGAAATTGCAACTTGTAATAATCAGGAAATGAAATTGTATTAAAGAGAAGAAATTCAATGGTGCTGCAACTTCTCAACTTGTCACAATAAAAAAAAAAGATATCCAGAAAGGCACATGGTCCTTTGTATGTTCACGAAGCGAAAAACAATGCGGGGCGGATTCTATATCAACAGTGGATCTTTGGGTGGAGTTTGCCGTGGAATAAATGAATTTTTCCTTTTAAAAGTACCCAACCAATTCAGGAAAACTATTAGATACAATTAAGAAACATATCAAAAATGGAACAACAATTCTAATTCATGGAAATTTTACTGCACAGAAAAATTGGAAGAGGAAAGTTTCGAACACTTCAAAGTAAATCATAGATGCAATTTTGTCAATCTGGGAACTGGAACACAAGCGCAAAAAATAGATGGACTATCGGATAGAGTAAAATGGCGAAATAAGAAACAGAGGAATTACAGGTCATTATTTGGAAAATTATCTTGCCGAATTTATGGGAAGGGATACTAAAGAGCCATTAGAAAAAAATAGCAATTAGCCTCCTAAATAAAATGATTTATGTCTCCTAAATAAAAAAAAAAATTCTAAGAATTAACATTTATAACCATTTTTTACAAGTACACAATGAGTTGTTGCCAATAAAGTTTACTTGGCATGATTTTAAGCATTGTTTACATTTTTACTTTACAAATATCACCTAACAGAATTTACTAACAGAAATGTTGTTGCCAATAAATTCCAGCTTGGCGGTATTTGCTCAGGCAAAACAGAAAAGTACCGAAAATATTCGAGGAAACTTGGCTGCTTACCGATAGCTCAAAATTTTAATGTGCTATAAATATAAAAAAAATCTGGCTAATATTATTTTAACACACAATTTAAATATATTAAAGAATGATTCATTCACAATTTATAGCTAGGAAGAGCTGTTAACTAGGATTCATTATAAGGACTTGTGGATTTAGCCAAATTTTTTGGGAGAAAAATCACCAAGTCATGGCACTTCCTTGCCGTCTGCAGCAGTGAAGAAAAAGGTGGCCTCTTTTATGTTTTTCTAAATTTCACTTTGAGTGTGTGTCAAATTTTCAATCGTTAATTTAACCAAATTCCCATCAAGCTAGAGCTCTGAAATTTTGGGAATCGTTCTTACTCGCCTAAAAATACAATACTTAGACATTTGCATCTAGTTTTAACTAATATTTCAATAATTTTAATAAGTTAAAATATCCTTTCCCCCTGGCGCTTTTAGGATTGAGGGGAAAATTGCTTTCGTCCTCTGGGAACACCAGGATATCCACATGCGCCACATGGAGTATCGTAAAACTTTTCTACTCACAAAGGGAAGATAGTAAGGGTTGCTGACTTTCAGTCAGTAATCATTCGCAAGAAAGAAAGATTCCAATATTTGGCGCCATGTCTTATCACAATAATTTTTTTCTGAATTCTGGTTCCCATTTTTTTTTTTTAATAGAATGACTTACAAACTTTCAAATGCATGTTTTGATTTTATAAGTATTATGAATTTTTTAATATGCTCACAAATGTCTCTTTTTATGTAAATTTTAAAGTTAAAAATTATTATGTATTTCACCATATAAAAACGTTTTTAAAAATGTTGGTTTTTATATCCAATTCGTGATCCAGGCAAAAATGTGCAGCCTCAGTTGGGACTTAGAAATTTCTTTTCAATTCTTCTATCCTTTTTTTTATTGACACTTTGTTCTGTAAAGACACCATTTACATTACAGATCTCTACATTCAGGACTTGGCATTATTATTTTTTTCTCATTAATTAAACTTTAAATTAACATACATTATATTATACATTAATATAAATTATATACCTACAATTACTTATATTATTCTCTTATTTTATTTATCTACATTATTTGTGTAGTGATTAGAATTTAATTTCTGATAATTTTAAACATAGCTGTTTGAATTTCTTATAAAATACAAATTATTTCAATCACTAGAGAAATATTTAGATTTGCGAAATATATAACATTACTGTTTAAATTTGATTCTCTTATTCAGTTTTTCAAATGGAAGGATGACTTATGGCATTGATGAAACTATTAACCAGATATTTTGCTTATTCTTGGATAATAATAAAATCCTATTTTTAGAATTCTTGAAGGAAACCAAGATGATTTAAAAATCTGAATGCATGCATCACAAATGCAATTCTCCAATAAAATTTGCAGTCAAGAATTTTTGTCTGACTATTATTCCTGAATGTGCAGAAAATCTACCAACAAAGGTTTGTGGCACCACGAAACCAATTTGCCACAGATCTTTATTCACCAGCAACAAGCTAAAATTTGCGAGAAATTTTCATGCTCATGTTTCAAGTCATCTTTAGGACAAACATATCATTTTTCATCTGCAACTTTAGCTGATTGTCATCAGTTCATCAATGAAGTAAACCTGGACGACTACATTGAGAATAATTCCAAGATAGGCGATACTGGAAGAATAGAAGTTGATTAATCGAAATTAGGCAAGAGGAAAATACCACCAATGTCATCCAGTGGAAGGACAGTGCGGTTTTGGAAGTGTGAAACAAGGATCAGGAAAATATTTTTAGTTGCAGTTCACAACACATCTAGCACAATTCAGGAATGGGTCGAGCCAGAAACTACAATTTACTCGTTCTGTTGGAAGGCTTACGAATCTCTAGGTTATAATTATTAATGGTAAACCATTGTCTTCATTTTGTTGATCCAGAGACAAACTGCTATATAAACACAACAAAAAGTACTTGGAGACATGTTAAAACTACACTTCCTCATTATAATAGGCAAGTAAAGTTTATTTATTTAGAAAATCATGCAATTCAAAGGGAGTTGACCAATTCAATCAATTTCTAGAAATTATTAGAGACATTGATTGGAAATAGAAAAAACCAACACAAAAATTGCAAGATGGACATTTGTAAGAAATTTTTTTGAAATGAAAAAATTCTCTTCATATTTCAATATTCATATTTTGTTTTCTTCCGAATCTTATGTATCGACAATTTAGTTTTGTAAGAAATTTTTTTGAAATGAAAAAATTTTCATATTTCAATATTCATATTTTATGTTTTCTTCCGAATCTATGTATCGACAATTTAGTTTATAAACACACAAAAAAGTTGAGTGAATATAATATGCTGTTACCGAATTCAGAAGCAAAAGGAAAGCTTCCTGTTCCTAAAATTTTTAAAATCAGAATAGACGATTGTTATAAAGGAATGTTACCACTGATGGATATGTTAAAAATATTTGAAAGAGCCTTAGGATAGCATCATTGTTTTCTCGTAACAATTAGAATATTTGTGAATTTTTTCCAGTAACAATTGGGATTAAGGTGTACAAATTTCTTTGTTACGTGTTAAATGAAAACCAGGTTATGAATGTTTTGTTAAAAAGATTCGTTAACTGTTTTATGATCTTCACATAACAAGATGTTCTCCTGAAGATGTATGAAGGAGTTTGTACAAAATATACTGATCCACAAGTGAACAAAGAGATTTTAACATGAATGATAATCAAAGATCATGCAATATGGTGTACGAGTGGTGTAAATAGCATTTCAGAACGAAAGGAGGAAATTTTCTAAAAATTGAAATGAAGAGATCTGATTTTTATGTGTAATGCCCATTAAGTAACAATATCTTGGTTTGGAAGATGCCTATGAGAGTTTAAATAAAAAATCTGGTTATGGTTGAAAGAGGAAAAATTTAAAGCATTTTATTCATAAAGATTTCAATACATATGTACTTTATATAATGGATCCACAAATAAAACTTTTATTTATATTTTTTCATTAAGGACTCAGGAGCTTATGTTACAACATAAAAACTTTTGGGTAACGACGTAAACAATTTGGCAATTTTCAAAATCAAGTTGTAAAGCTAAACTGATTTTTTTCCAGTACTTCATTGAAAGAAAGAAAGATTTAGAATTTTTAATATTAAACCATTTTATTTTTATACATTTTTATACTATTTTAAAATTAAAAAATTAGTGTATTTTAATTTAACATCTTACATCTTATTAGTAAATTTAAATTTAACATCTTATTAGTAAATTTAACATCTTACCAAGTTAAAAGTGTACCTGATATTCAATTAGTATTTGATTAATATTAATATCATAATTCAACTTGTTAACTAACACCTGCAAGGATAGTAACCTATTTAAAAAGTTAAGTTTTAAAAATGAAAAAATGTTTTTGAAAATTATCAGTTAAAATTTTAAAATAAAATCTTAAAGCACTATTCGTAAAAAGCATGAAGTTGGATGAATTTATAACTTAAAAATACTTACATAATTTTATGGTAAGATTTCATTTTACTTCAGTTCACAGAAACATAACCTTCCTTGAACGACTGCAACTACAAAATCAAGGGGAAAGGAATGTTAATTCATAATTTAATAAATAAAATGAATCAATACGATTCGTTCTAAGACCTCAACATCACACATATTTAATCGGGAATTCATTTATTTACAGGAACTTTCTTCAACACGTTCTCCGAATTCGATTTCTGGATTATCTTTCGTAAAAATAGTACACGTTGAAAATTTATCTATCAACAGTCTAAAAAGAACTCAATTTTACTACATTTGTTCCAATAGATTTTTGATTGTTATTGAACAATTTTAACAAGTCTTTTAACAAGTCTAATCAATACTAAAATTTTATGCTTCCGAAAAAAATCTAAAAATTTGAACGTCGATACAAATATATATTGATCAAATTCCTTTGTTAACCTTATTCTTAATCAAGTATTTATATTACTCTTAAAAATATTTCAATTTAACGATTATAAAAGATTGAAATATCAACTCACCATGCTGAAAACGTACGAACATCTACCTGAACAATACTAACGTATCTGTTCACTTCAGAGCGAGCACGCATTACAATACAGTTACGAATAAGAAAGTTTAAAAAGTAGCAAAAAAATTGTCTATTTCAACCGTTAAGCTTACTATGGGGGCGCTGCAATATTTACAAACCTTCCCTTTTTCCGAGCTTTACAGGTTTTAGGGATGAATTAGGGCGTATAACGTTCACATTTTTGAGAGGCGATACAATGGTAGCTGGTAAATTATTTCTACTTTCATTTTGTACATCGCCAAATTAACCATACGGCTTGTTCTTGAGTCAAGCAATGTTACATTCGTAAGAGATTTCGTGTAGTCAAGATGTATTATATTTGGTTGGAAGTTTTGATATTGAGGTTTTTTCTTAAAATTGTAATGATTTATAATACTGTTCTTTATTGTTGTTTGATTTCATGTGTGTTTTAATTTTCTGCCTTTTAAATTTCCAGGTTTTTTTAACATAGTTGCTGGATTATAGTCCTTCCCCAGAGACCAAAATTGACGAAGGAAATGGATCAATTACAAAATTATAAGGTTAGTGAATTTTTCATATTATACGAGTCCCAATTATCAATAGTCGAGGATAAAAGTTTCAAAAATTATATAGCTGAAAGCAACATCAATTTCAACGAGGAGGAAGATTTTGATAGTGATAACGTACATTAAATTTTGATTAAATGTAATAAATTACTTGTATTTATAAAAGACGAAATAGCACTGGAGGTGCTCTTGTTCATAAAGTATATTCAAAATGCTGCATATTTATAAGAATACGTATTTTACTTCACAATCTTTTTCTAATCACCTTAACATCTGAGAAGGATATACTGCTGTTGAAAATAAGGATGTCAAAAAAGGGAACAATCAAGGAGGGGGGGAAGTAGTATTAGAATGTAGTATTTGTCAAAAAAAATTTCCATATTTACCAAAATTATAGAAATATACATAAAAATGATCAAATTCAACTTTGAGTTATCCTTGTCCACACCCTGAGTGTAATTGTAAATTTAGGTACTTAACTCAGTCGTTAACACACGCAAAAGAAGTTCATGAAAAAGTATGACAACAAAGTAATTAAATTTTGAACTAAATTCAGCTTTCAGCTATGGCTATCAAATGAGAGAGCTAGAACTTTTTCTTTTTTAAAAATACTTACTGGTGATAAAACAAGCAAAACAAACATTTATTCTTATTACAGTTGTCAATATTTTAACCCTTTCGCTACCGGAGGGAGAAAAAAAGAAGTGTTTCGTTGGGCCCGCGGCTCCTTACCACGGAGAGACACGCTGTGCCCAGACGATTTTAGATAGTAAGCCTAATTCGTGAAAAAAATTCCTCTAAAATCCACTAACTATTTATTAAAATATTTTGGTTATTACATATATTATTTAAAATGCATTAAACTTAATATATACTAAAGAAATACAGATTTAAACAAAAATTGAATGTTTTATACATAAAATTACATAAAAAATCATACTTTTAAGAAAATACAAATATATTTACATATGTTACATAAATTTCATGGTGTAATGATGTACCATTATATGGAATATATCGATATAAAAGATAAATCTTATTTTGCTGTATGGTATATTTATAAAAAAAAATTCAATGCATGTTAGTACGACGTCACATGTCTTACACACATATTTTGACGCTTCACGCAAGATTTTGAGCAAAGGGCACATCTTAGTCGCCTCCCCCCCTTTTTTTTAGTATCATTAAAATAGCCATATAGTATCATTAAAAAAAATCAAATAAAACGTTCGCATCAAGCGTACCTCTATTGATACGTTGGGCTGTAGAAGACACTCACGCAGCGTATCGCCCGTGATACGCTGGGCACAGGAGAGCCAACACGAGCGTATTGCCTGTGATACGCTGGGAACGAACGGGTCAAACCCGTATTATCAAAGCCATATAATAGGAAAACTAGTCGAAGATATGTTAAAAGCTTAATTCCATCAACTGAATGTCCTGCTCGAGTTATTGTTTGTGAGATAAATTATAAGATAATTGTTAAGTGCTTTTCAAAACATGATCATGAATTAAGACCACAACCAATTAAACCTTAAAATTTCCTTCAATTAAAGACTTGTTGGGAGTTTATTAAAGCTAACCTTCAAATGGGTATCGAGAAATCTAAAGTACTGGGACATACTCGCGGTAACAGAGAAATGAGGAATGATCGAGATAAATATCTTGTTAAAGAATCATTTTTGACAAACAAAAAACCTATCGTATTACGTTAATCGTTGCAATTAGTTTTACTGCCCCATAAAAAATGATGCTATTCCTATCCATATTATTATTCATAAATTTCAAAATAAAACTTATAATTGTGTTCTTTTATATAAACCTTAAGGACAAGGTATGGTTTCAGGTTCTACAAGCTTAAAAAAATTGCCAAATAGTTCATTAGCCTTTAGCTTATAAACAGCTGAACAAAAATAATGATGTTAAAAAGCTATAATAAAATATTATGCATTGACTCAACTCGCAAAACCAATTAGTATGATTCAGTATGATTTAATGAATTTAATCGTACCTGATGAATAAGGAATAGGTTATCCAATTGCACATTTTATCACATATAAATTAGGTATGGAAACTATACATTGTTTATTTGACAGCATAAAAGAAAGAGTTTCCAACTAAAATTTTATTTGCATCATAACTGATGATGATAACACAACAGGTCCCGCTTTTAAACAAGTGTTTGGAGATTTAAATATCTGCTTTGCAAATGGTTTTTGCATCGTGCTTGGAAAAAACAGTTAACTAAACTTGTTTTTAGCTTGGGAATGAGGAATAAAATTTATGCTTCTTTGGCAGCTCTTTTAGAGGAAACGAATTCAATAAAATTTAAAAATAGTATGGATAATTTTAAATTTGTACTTTCTGACAAGGAATGTGCTATCATTGAATATTTCAATGATAATTATTAAGGTAAAGTGGAATTATGAAGTATGTTATGTCTTCAATATCCGCATGCACATACTGATATGAATATGTATTGCGAGTTATTTCATAATAAATTAAAAACCATCTATTTTAGGCCCAAATTTAATTATCGAATAGATAATGGAATTGATACTTTATTAAAAATAGAAAATGATACATACTTAGCATATCAATTTAGAATAATTCACATACACCCAAGTGTTTATCCTTCAACATATAAACGGCACAATACTGGATTAGAAATTCCTGTTGGAGATGTTTATGTGAAGGAAATAAATATTCATGATTAGTATAATCACAAACTAATGCAGATGTATTTTACGAAGTTAAAAAGATTGTAGAAGGCTGTTCAGATCATGATAAATGCTTCTGTAGGTGTATAAAAAATCATGCTTATCTCTATGTATGCATTTGTATACTTGTGTATGCTTAGATAATCACCTACTGAATAAGCATATTATATAAGTTCACTCTGTATAAGCATATTATATAAGAGCTGTATAAATTCACTCATTATGTTTACAATAATTTCTGTATTTTGATAGCATTTTTAGAGATGAAATTGTTGAAGATAAAGAATATGACCTTGATTCAGTTCCATCCGTGTATTGTGTTGAAAATTACATTGATTCTGTAATTAAAGAAACATTCCAAGAAGTATGAGAGATCCACGAAACTAATATTTTACTTGCCAAATTAAGCTGCTTATTGCAAAATAAATTTGTCAGAGTTACTCTCTTATCTTATTTAAATGGCAATTTAAACACTATGGTTTCAATATGTGAATCAGTTGCAGAAAGAAAAAGGGAAATAAAACTAGAAAATAATTTGGTTACCTCCCAATCAGCATTTAAACTAGTAGTACACATTTCATCGTACTATTAAAGTTAAAAAATTGAAGAGGAAAGCTTCGGGATATCCTTCTTTAACTGTCAAGAAAGAAACAAAGAAGTATTTAAAATTAGAGCAATCAGTATTATGTAATGCAAATAGCTTATTTAGGAAATTAACTGGATCTTTTACACTCCAAATTAGATATGTGTCTAATTACGGTCAAATAGTTTTACATATTGAGAACATTAAACTATATTTTTATGAGGTGAAATAGATAGTTATATATCTGATAAGTAAGTATTATTTTTTAAAAAAAGAATAAATTTTCATAAAGTATGGATGTAAGATAGTATAATTGATGCATTCAATTTAAAAACCATACAAAGTAGAGATTCCATCGCGGCAAGATGTTACCACAAGCAAATTCTGGAAATTGGAGGTAAACTTCTTTAATTTTAACCAACTTAGGAATGCAGAATTCATTTTCATTCCCATTAATGTGTATTGTCGTATTTTATTTGTGTCTAAGTTAAATGTAAAAAAAATTATACTTTTACGATCCTTTAGGTTTCGGAAATGAAAATAGGTATACTAAATTAATAGATTATTGGAAAACGTTAAATACTTTGTTATGTGAAGAACAAGATATGCATATTTTATATCCTATTCATCTGAAACAAACTGATAGAAAGAATTGTAGTGTTTTTATATCGTACTTTACAAACAGGGTATTTAACAGAGAAAATGAATGTTTTGATATAAATGAATTTAGAAGGTATATGGTTGATTCTATTGCAGGTAAGTGTTTAAATAATATCTAATATATTGTATCAAATGATATTAACGCTTGTTATCAATGCAAGCAAAATTATATACTCTAGATAAGTTTTTTTCATGTAGCTTTTTAATTATTTAAGGTACTATATAAAATGAATATTGTAATTCTTCTGTTTCATTTGTATACTATTAAAAATTCGTTATTTTGAATAGTAAAAATAATTGTGTGAGTTATTTTTAAAATGTAAAGGAATATACGAGGGCTATTCAGAAAGTAAGGAACGTTTTGGAATTAATAAGAAACTAAGTACAAGTAAAAAAAATTATTATATACATCAGAAAGAGCGACTAAAATTCTACTTTTCTACATAGTCACCAAACAAATTGAGGCACTTATCATAGCGGTGGACAAGCTTTGAAATTCCTTCGTCATAGGGTTCTGCCGCAGGTAGCCTAGCTTTTGTGTGACAATTTCAATCAACAAAGTCCGTGAAACATGTGGAAATCTAAGCGAAAGCTCCATTATTGTGAAACGGCGGTTTTCACGAATCTTTTCATCAACTTTAACGACCAGTTCGTCAGTCACAATGCTAGGGCGTCTACTCTTCTCTTCATCGTGAACGTTAGTTCGGCCATTTTTAAACTGAATGCACCATTTCCGGATTGAACTTTCATTCATTACGTTGTTTCCGTACACTTCACACACTTGCCGATAAATTTTCACAGTTTTTAGGTTTTTTTGCCAACAAAAATCGTATCACAGATCGCACCTCACAACTGGCGGGATTTTCAATTGCAGCGCACATTTTAAATTTGAATATCGAAAAAACGGGCAGCGTGGAAATGTTCCCGTTGTGATGGCTGGACGCCGACTGCGATGCAGAGCACGCAGACACCAAAATATACGTGATGGGTGCGCGCCTAGCGATGTCAGACGGAAACGTTCCTTACTTTCTGAATAGCCCTCGTATATCTACTGAGGAATCTACCTTTCCTGTTGGAAAAATGGTTAATGCGTTTACACATCATACCTCCAGGGTAACGTGGAAAGTGGTGGAGATAAACCAGAGTTTTCATATGATGTATTACTTTAGGGAAATATTTTTAATAGTTCTTATTTTCTAGGCAATTATCCATTTTATTATGTGTGTCAATCGACCAAGTGCTGGAGACATTCCAGCATATCGGAAGTTTTTGATACGAAGAGAATGCTAGATGCGATTTCCATCTGTGGGGACATTATCTGTATTATATTACATACATACATATATATATATATATATATAACACTTGGAAAAATTTCTCTTTACAGTAGAATAAAGTAAAATTTCTCGATCTTGATTTGCGAATTGTTGATAATGGATTAGTTATTAGTATATATAATGAAAGAGAGGGATTCGAATTCCGTATTGTTAAAATTCCTTTTTGGAACAGCAATTTACATATGTCTATTTATTGGAATATTTATTAAAATTTTTACTACGCAATAACAAATTAACAACGCATAAAACAGACAAATTTAACAATTTTAAAAAATTCTTCAGCAATTGTATAGAGCATGATCATCCCTTGAATTTCTTAAATACTTGTATACATCACAAATATATTATAATTAGGAATCGTGATCCTTTTTCAAATCCACCACACAACACTAGATCGATAAAGTTGGCTCGTTAGTGGTCTAGTCGTGAAAGATTTATTTATTACTTTTACACGGTTTACAATTTTTACACATTCTTTGGACCATTATACTCCTTTACCAACTAATGACCAACCAACAGTATGCATCCTATCACACTTTATTACCAACCAACAACTAGCCAAACAACATTTTACATTCTTTTTGAATTTATATAGTGATGAAGTGAGGTTTTTATCTTGAAGCATTTCGTTTGCTTGAAGAATATTGAAATTATTCAACCTTTCTACTCATATATTTGAATCTTTATTTCTTTCAATTTTTGTAAGCAATTTTTATATTTTGATTAGTTGCTAATTATTAGAATTATAAATTTTATTTTCGTAATTTTTATCGCTGAACTCTTTTGTGCTCTGGATTTCCTGATTCTGTCTACGAAGTCGCAAAGGGGGAAGCTTGGTACTATAAAACTCGTTTAACTCCGCTTATCCGTCTTCAGCCCGAAATTGCTTTTTGACTTTCTGGGTTATAATTTTTCATTTATTTTTAAACTTATTTCTACACTTCTTTTTGGCTTTTTGGCTTTAAAAATATTTTATAAATTATTTTTTTTTCTTCATAAATGTTCAGTTTTTATATATTGAATTCGAAATTTTCAAAAATTTAAGAACAAAAAAAATTTTAAGAGACAAAAATGGAGAATAATATATAGAATGTTGTAACAGGCTTTGGACTGTTAAGCTGGGTTATTCTAGAGTTTTAGGCCTAAGTATCCCCATCAACGAAATATTTTTTTAAAAATGATTATGACACCAAAAATATAAATTGAAACAAAAAAATTCTGAATACCAAAATCCAAAAAAATAAAATTAAGAAGAAAAAACACACAAGAAACCCCATTAAAAATCTCTAAAAACCAAGAGTTATAAAAACAAATATTAAATTTTAAGAATTTAGTAGAAAAATCAATATGTTCTAAGTGTTATACTCCACTTGTTTTTATATTACACAGAGGCATACAAAGAAAGGAAAACAAATTCAGGAATTAACATAATAGAAAAATATTAAATATATAATAATAAAATGATTTCCTTTCTCATCATGAATGTTTTTCTTCAAGTTATTTAAATACTTGAAAAAAGGATTAAAAAAAAATGAATGAATATTGTTTACCTACAATAAACCCTAGAAATAACCAGTCAAAATTTAAAGTCTAGCACAACTTACAAGGAGTATTCCCGCTTTATTAAAATTTAAAAATTCTAAAATACGTAAATAATTAGTTGCGAAACTTAAAAAGGCAAAAAATTAAAATGAAGCAGCGCCATCCATAAAGCTAATTTATAGCTAAATCTAAAAAGAAAACTTTTAGGTAATAAAGAAAGAGCTGTGAAACAATGTTATTTGTTTCTACCTATGTATGCGTAAAATCTTTCTCTTTGTATGCTGCGGCAAAAACAAAATACAATAACAGATTGGATGCTACAGAGGACATTAGGTTGCAGATTTCTACAACTATTCCAGACGTAAAAATATTTTGCAATAAAAATCAATCACATGTCGAGGATCAAAGTCCTCCCGTTGGCGTGGTATGGAAGTTAGGAGTGGAAGGTGCCAGCTCTGTGTCGTTCATTGGCCCCTGTAGTGGTCATGGTCGCAGATTCGCAGTAGGCGATTTTCGTTCAGTCGCGGGTTCGAGCCTTGATGCCACAAAAGATCCGTTGTGTAGAAGGGGCTTATGCACTTTAAATCTGTCGAGGCTCAAAGTCCTCTCTTTGGTGTGGAGTGGATGTTTCGGGAAGGGATGCCAACTCAGGTGTCGTCCTCGTCACTTGACCGAGGCTCAAAGTTACGAGGTCCATCGTTCATTGCCTTCATGTTGCTTCTAGTGCGACGTTAATAAAACCAACCAAACTATCTAAGCTTTCTTTATTCCACACCAAGGGATCCACTTAAAGAGGTCATCAAATTTTGTAGATTTATTGTGTGATAGGATTTCATCAGCAATATGACTTTGAGAAATGTATTATATGTCCATGCACATACTGCGTTTCATTAATGTCAATCTAGAGGGCGTGATGGTGGAGTCTAATGGAGTAAAAGCCAGATGCAGCCACACTGATTCAAACATGGAGTAATTGCGAAGTTTCATAGGGAAAAAAAAGAGGAAAACAAATTAAAAATGGTTGATGAGAAGGCGGATCGAAAATAGAGAACGATCGTAGAGTAGCTCGGAGGGGGGGGATCGTCCCCCATGTTTCCAAAGACAGTAAACCTCATGGGGAAAAAAATCGAGTGCATAGGGGTCATGATGCCCGTACTTACGTAATGAAGGTAAGCCCCGCAGGGCAACGTCGCTCTAGAAGCAACACGTGTACCATTAGGGACATATCTCAATATTTTGAACAAAAAATATAATCGGGTCCCGACACGAAGTGAACTTGCAGCCTTGGAACACAGATTTCATATGTAAAACATTTTTATTTCCCACTCGGGTGCCATTTTTTACCATTGTACTAATTGACATTATAAGGATTTATGAAATAATAATAATACAATATAACACACAATACAGAACAAATAATACTGTATACAATTAAAATATTTCACCCGCAAACGATATTTTTCTAATACATTGACAACCTATTTAGATTTCCGAATTGCACACGATTTTTACAAAATATCACAGAAATCCCGTTTACCTTTGTCTCGTTGCATATTTCTTATTGAATTTCCATTTAACTGTTCAGCGACATAATATATTAAACACTTTTTTTTTATCTTCCTTTTAAATTTGAATATTATATTTATTTTTTCATCTCGCGATAAAAATATACGATGTTCATTTAACCATCACAACGTTAGCACGACGAAATATATCGTTTTCATTTTTTTCACTAGATGGCGCCAGGTATATACACTCGCAGTGATTGGGTCAATGCATCTTGCCTCGGATGGAACTAAGTCAGGGGTCTCCAAACTTTCCAGCCTTAGGGCCATATTGATTACTCCAGTAAATTCCAAGGGCCAAAACCATATTATCATTCATTGTTGCCGGTGGTAAAAAGTTGAATCAGTCCACTAGTGGTGTAAAATATGATTACTTTTTTGCCAGATGCCTCTAGCGACGGGAACGCTTTAATTTTATGCCTCTAGCGACGGGGACGATACTCATTTAATTTCTGCCAGATGCCTCTAGCGACGGGGAAGCTGATGTATTTTCCGTATCGTATGGGTATCCGTTATAATGGGGTACCCGGATCGTATCGCCATAGTAATCATTGATTACAAAAGTAATGAAATACACAAGTAATCATTGATTACTTTTTTCTTCAGTAATCGTTACTTCGGTTCCTAACGAGTAACGAGTACTCAAGTAACGAATGAGTATTTTTTTTACATGAAAAAAAAAGTCCGAAAAAGTACGCCACGTTTAAAAAAGGCTGCAAATCGGACTAAAGTCCGCAAAACGGCAACACTGCATATTATTAATTTTCCTGTCATTATCTGTAATTTCTAGATTAGTCGTAGAGTACGAGCGAGCCATGAGGAGTAACGTGACAGGACATCTGGTGGACACAAGCGGAAATAGGTAGTACCTTCTATCGCTAACAGATGGCGCTAATAGCGCTTACAGAATAATCTCGTTGGTTCGAGAAAGTTCTGGTGTCTTCCACTCACTTCTAGATGGCAGTAAGTGGAATATATAAGAACTGACTTGTGGCGCAACCACAAGTCAGTTCCTATGACACTGCTGTGAAATAAAATAGTGCGTACCTCCTTAAAACGTGTTTGTGCGTGTTTAAGTTTAAGACATCTTTGTAACAATATTTTGATTTGAATTGTTGCTTTTGTGTGTGATTTAGTAGAATGGAAAAGAAGCGAAAAATTGATAGTGAATGCAGAGAATTCAAAGATCAGTGGAACATTCAGTATTTCGTAATTGAGTCCAGTAACAAGGCGCTATGTTTGATTTGCAATGAAAGCATAGCCGTTCTCAAAGAAAATAACATTAAACGTCATTATGAAGCAAAACATTTTCAAAATTACTCAAAATATACAGGAAGTTTGCGGACAGAAAAATTCGAAGCTATGAAGCTCGGATTGAAATCGCAGCAATCTTTATTTACAAAACTCAAAACTGAACAAGAGGCTGCAACTCATGCCAGCTTTCGTGTGGCTCTTGAAATTGCAAAACGTGGAAAACCATTCACCGATGGAGAAATGGTCAAAGAATGCATAATCGCAGTAGCCGAAGAAATGTGCCCTGAAAAGGTAAATTTATTAAAAACTGTCAGTATGTCAGCAAACACTGTGGCTCGAAGGGTAGAAGACATCGCTGAAAATATATCCTCTCAACTGTTCAACAAAAATGGACATGTTGAGTGGTTTTCTTTGGCCTTGGATGAGTCAACGGATGTGTCAGATACTGCTCAGGTGTTGATTTATATTCGAGGAGTAGATAAAAGCTATGAAGTGCATGAAGAACTTCTTGATATGTATAGTATTCATGGCACAACTACTGGTTCAGATATTTTTAAAGGAGTTGAAATGGCCATTAACCAAAAGAACCTTCGATGGAAAAACTTGAAATATATTACAACTGATGGAGGCAAAAACATGAGTGGGAAAGATAAAGGAGTGGTCGCTCTTGTGTCAAAGGCTGTAGAAAATGACGGTGGTTCAAAACCAATAGTCTTACATTGTATCATTCATCAACAGTCTTTGTGCGGAAAATGTTTGGATATGTCTGAAGTTCTGAAACCAGTCATATCAACTGTTAATTTTATCAGATCTTTTGGGCTGAATCACCGACAATTCGTGCAATTTATTGAAGAGATTGGAGAAAATGACTTACCTTATCATACTGCCGTACGTTGGCTTAGTTGTGGGAAAGTCCTTCAGCGCTTTTTTGAACTTCGAGAAGTGATCGAAATTTTTTTGAATGAAAAGCATCGCCCTCTTACTGAATTGCAAAACAACGCATGGCTGTGGAAGTTAGCATTCTATGTTGATTTGACAAAACATGTGAACGAACTGAATTTGAGATTGCAAGGAGAAAACCAGCATCTTCCTGATTTATACACTAATATCAAATCATTCCGGAAGAAATTGATACTGTTTCAATCACAACTACGAAGTAAATGTTTTTCACATTTTAAAACATGTGAAATATTCAGCCACACCACTGAGACCGAGTTTCCTATCGATTTTGCAATCGAAACTTTGCGTGCTTTGAAAATAAATTTTGATACTCGTTTCTCGGACTTTGATGCCATTGCGAATCAAATTAAGATTTTTCAGAATCCTTTTGATACTGACATTGAAACCCTAGCCCCGGAACTTCAAATGGAAATGATTGATCTACAGTGCAGTGATATAATTAAGAACTAATATCAAAACTTATCTTTGTTGGAATTTTATAAGTGTCTTCCACTGACACAATTTGATAATTTGCATAAATTTGCTCGTGGGCTGTTTTCTGTTTTTGGTACTACTTATTTGTGTGAGAAGACCTTTTCCAAAATGAAATACACAAAAAATGTTTACAGATCTAAATTAACTGATGAGCATCTTAAATCTCTTTTAATAATTGGTACAAGTAAAATTAGTCCACAACTACAAACTATTGTCAGTGGAAAATCTCAATTACATAAATCTCATTAGTATTTCATATGTCATTATGCTTGTTATAAGTTATTTTTTCATTTAAAATGTATAAAATGTTAGTTGGATTCATTTCAATAATTTGTTAGTTAGTATATAGTAACCTACAACAATGTTATGAGTAGTTAGCCCATGACCATATCAATGTAGATGTCATATTAATAATTATTCAACATAAAAATAGATTACTTCAGTAAACTAAATTTAATTTGCTATAAAAAATAAATATGTTCTCTAGAAGGAGTTTTCTTTCAAGTATGCTAGCTCTCCGCGGGCCGGACAAAATCTGTCCGCGGGCCGGATGTGGCTCTCGGGCCGTAGTTTGGAGACCCCTGAACTAAGTGAAAGGAGCGCTAATGCGAGACAATATTCAAATGTATGTATATTTGGATTAAACAAAAGAGAAAATGGGATCATTTTGATTTTAAAAAATAGTCAGCGGTATGGGGTCGTGCGCTCGCACCGATTTAAACCCCACGGGTTGGCCCTGATTCTGAGCCACGATAAAATGATGATCCGGTCATCTCTATGTCATACGAGTAATAAAACTACGGGAAGACTTCAAGATTTCTTACGCGGTGGCTTTTTCCTGAAATCCACGGTAGGAATGACGATATGTAAGAAAATTCGCGCATTATGCTTTCCAATACACCCTGAAACATCTTGCGTTAATAAAAGGAAGAGGTTTTGTGTGTAGAATACCGAACGCAAAAATGAATAGATTAAAATGCATACAATTTGGTACGCTGAAACAACAAGTGATGATGAAGCACACCTCGAGGCAACTTTTTTCGAAATTCACTTAGAACTTTTAAAACTTTAACGTTATTTTTACCGATAAGGGCAGATTTTGTCTCCATATAACGTAATTCTGGCGCATATTACGTCATCTGACGTCACGGTCTTTCTTTATTACTGACTGTCTAGAATCACGTGATTTTCTGAAGATCGTTGTAACCATTCATTCGTTTGTCCTTTGTAGCAGAATTAGTTTTCTGGAGATTGTTAATTTTACATGTATACATTCGTTTGTTGTAGAATTTCGATTCTGTTTCGAACGAATTGCTTAATAATGCTGTCCGATGATTTATTGCATTAAACATTCAAAATCGATCCGAATTCTTATAAAGACATTTGTGATATGGATAATCCTTCCGTTCATAACATCTGTACTTATTCCTCAAACGTCAAAATTTAATACTCATGAAATATTCTTTTAAATTCTAATACTAAACTGCTGTTTGTAGAAAATGCAACACCATGAAGGAATCATCAGAATCAAATGAAATTCGCAGCAAATGTCAATTATAGGATATTATGCAAATTAATAAAGTTTCAGAGCCATCGCGCGTGCGCGGCGCGCGCAGCGCCCTCTGAATTGATGCTGAAAGCGTATAAATAAAGTGCTGTAGCGGGACGTTGAAAAAAGTCTATGATTATTTGTTAGTGGCAAACGTTTAGTGAGACCTGAGTATGCCTCCACGACGGAAGAATAAGAAATTCAAGCAACTTACGGAGTTTGAACGAGGGAGGATAATCGGCCTTCGAGAAGGAGGATTTTCCTATCGCGCAATAGCAGCTCGTATGCAGCGGAACAGTTCCACAGTGATGCGAGTTTGGAAGCAGTGGACCGACGAGCACCGAACAACTCGAAAAACAGGCACTGGACGACAGAAGGTGACGTCAGAGCGCGATGATCGACACCTGCTCCGCATGGCGGTGAATGATCGCACAGCTTCCTCCAGGCAGCTGGCAGCACGTTGGTCTACTGCTACAGGTGTACAATTGTCGGCTTCGTCAATTCGTCGTCGTCTGCTGCGCCGTGGATTGCGTGCAAGGGTGCCTTTATACAGGATTCCCCTCACGGCGAATCATCGACGGCTGCGTCGGCAGTGGGCTCTTGAGCACAGAGACAGGCGAGCTGATTGGCACCAAGTTGTCTTTTCAGATGAATCACGCTTCAATTTGTGGACCCATGATGGCCGTGTTCGTGTTAGACGTTATGCCGGTCAACGCTGCCTTCCTGAGTGTATTATTGAACGACATAGTGGTCGAACACCCGGAGTTATGGTCTGGGGTGCGATTTCGTATCATGGACGATCCAATTTGATACGAATTGAGGGTAATCTCAATAGCAACAGGTACGTCCGTGAAGTGCTACAGCCCGAAGTCGTTCCTTTCCTTCAAGGCATCCCTGGAGCTATCTTTCAGCAGGATAATGCACGCCCACATGTTGCGCGGACTGTTCGAGACTTCTGTTCAGCACAACGCATGCAACTTCTTTCTTGGCCTGCTTATTCACCGGATATGTCGCCTATTGAGCACGTGTGGGATATGGTTGGTCGGCGTCTCGCTCGTGATCCGCGTCCTGCAGTTTCCAAAGACGAACTTTGGTTGCGCATACAAGCGATATGGAATTCTCTTCCTCAAGCAGATATTCAACATCTGTTTGACTCCATGCCACGTCGTATAGCAGCACTTATTGCAGCGCATGGTGGCTGCACCAAATACTGATTTCGGACGCTTAATTTGTTTCTTTTGTTTTGAAAATTTCATCATTTATTTGTATCAGTACAAATCGTTTCTGCATTAAATTTCATTTGATTCTGATGATTCTTTCATGGTGTTGCATTTTCTACAAACAGCAGTATAAGTAGTTTGTGTTTTCTATTTCTTTTACTATTTCTTAACAAGTCATAATTCGTTATAATGGATTAAACAATGGCGTTTTAATAAAAGTGTCTTCCGTTCAATTCAGCAGCGGTGAATTCCCAGATATTTTTTGGGGGGAGGGGTGTATATCGTCATTGCCATGGCAGAAGCAATTTTTTAGCTTAGAGTTGCCACTTGGTAAAAAGTAAATAATACGTTATATCAGTCTTATTCCTCCTATTTGAAACTGCTCAGGTATTGATATAAATTTATCAAGTTATGAAATTTAAATAGTAAAGATCATTTAAGAAGAATGATTTAGATACCATGGGAATAAAACTCGCATTTATTTATTTATTTTGCGGGGGTGCACGTTTTAGATATGCACCCCCTTCAGATATGCACACTGAACCAGAGGCTTTCTTTCACAGATACAGCAGACTTTTCAATTTTTTCAGGAATTAGCTTAGATGAAACCCTTTTTTTCTCTTCGTGATGGAAATGGATTTAAGCATGAGGAGAAAAAAAAAAGTTGAGATGTTTAAAATTTAGAATATCTATTAAACCTAAAAGAATTATATATATATAGATCCAACTCTTTTTTTTTAAACGATAGATACGTTCCTTAGAAAACCTTGCAATAAAAAATCGTGTAAAAAATACATGCGACATATGGTAGATTTTGGGATATGTTCCACAACTTTAAAAAAATCGTGTTATATGAAAAAATTCTTAATATTTTATCAAAAAACCGAGCAAAAAAAGTTAAAATGGAATCCATATTACATATTTATAAAACAAAAACAATTCATTTTTATTACGAAAAAAAAAAAAAAAATTAGTGTACAGTTAAAATTCAGTCTACAGGTACATACAACATGTAAAATCCTAATTTCACACTGAAATTAGGACTAAAACTACTAATTAACAGTGTGACGTCATGGCTCGCATATACATTTTTTTGTTACTTTATTATTGGAAATGTTATACTCTACTTGATTGATGTCACTTCTCCTGCGAGAGCTGAAATTGATACGCTGCCCACCCAGACAGTTTCGCAGACGAGACGTTGTCCTTGGCAAGAGCAGAGCTTCGTAGATGAATTCTGGTGTATTTGTATGAGTGTGACATGAAGTTGTTAATAAACGATTTTGGATTTAAAATGGATGCCTCGAAATATATTTACCACTACGCCACAATAGCTATTCATCGCTACTTCATAACAAACTTGCACGTTTATTACGAACTCGATCAAAAATGCTGTCATCAGTAAATGTGTCATATATGTCTAGCACAACTGTCGGCTTTGATTCAAACGAAGAATTTCGATTATTATTAACGGCCTCTGTTTTTTTATTTATTTATTTATTGTATAAAGTCTGTTTTGGTTTCTCAAGTCGCTTATATAATTCTTGATATCCTGCTACACGAACCTTAAAGTTACATTGAAATCTTAATGCATGCTTATGTCAGGATCATGAGTCAGAAATTGTTGTTCCATACTTGTAGCAAATTTCAAGTCCTCGAGAATTAAATCAGCTGTTAATAGCTGAACTTCACCTTAGACTTCTTTATTATCATAAACTGTTATAAATTCGATCAAATCATCCTCATCCAAAGGGCTTTCTTTCTAGCATCAACTATTCGATGTCAGCCGTTTGCATGTTGTTAAAACCTTCGCAGCCAATTGTATTCGATAGAGTAATAATTTCAGAACACACAACTGATTTTTGTACGACGAAACTTCCTCTTTTGACCAAAATGTTTTTCAAAAAATGTTTTTCAACAAGCATTTAAGGTCTCCAGACGGCACATATGCATTGGCGTGGGCAGGGATTGGCCAAGCTGTCCAAATCTGTCTGTATTACCAGGCGATAGTCATTAGATAAGGTAACTGTATTGTCATAGGGGCTAATGTAGAACTTCAAAACAATTGGACACGTAGAAGTAGTTCAAAACAGAGTTATAAGAATTGACCAAAACAAATAAACTTAAGCGAAGTTAAAGAAAATCTTGTCATATATTTCATTAAAACTAAGAAAGTAATTTTTTTAATTGTTTTGAGACGGACGAGGCGAGCCCCGATTCCGCTGTTGCTAAGCAACTAATGTAATTATTGCGTCCGTTTTGATTTTTGAATTATTGTCTCATTATCCTCGAACAACTCATAGACGTGACCATGAGCAGGTGACGTTTTATTTGTTCAACATTTTTGGTTGTTTTGTTGTTTATTTTATACTTTGATAAGAGTTTCTCACGTACCTTGATTTGTTAGTTATTAGTTGTTTTATACGATTCATCGACTTTTTTGTATTGTTAAGATAAATGATTGTTTTGTTTATTTTTAAACTTTTCAATGACTTTGCAGTTCCCCCTCCTCGTAGAATGTTATTTATTCGCTGTAACGTATTAAACTATAATTAATTTAATTTTATGCTCGTGATTATGTTATTTTTTTTATTATTATTTTTATGGGGCGGCAAATTTAGGGTTCACATCGGGTTACCAAAATCTACGATACGTCACTACCTTGAGCTACTGTCGTGCTTCTGATTTATATAAAGTTATGCTAGAAATGTGTATTTAATACTAGAGATTATAGTTATCGGTAAAAGAGAAGAGACATTAAGGTTAAAAGAATTTTTAATTTGTTTCTGAACACGTCGAGACAAAACTGAATTTAGAATATTATAAGAAAATTTTTGCAATTTGGTGGGGGAGAGGGAGAAAGCTGGCTGTCCAATCAGGATAGAACTGCTCCTCAAAAGTCTGTGGTGAGGTAGGGAAAAGAATTTTCACCTTCGAAATCCGGAGATCGGAAGCTCGAATTCTCATTGGTTGAGCATGGCTCGGTCTAACTTGAATTAATAGATGGGAGTTTCTCTGATATGCTGCTGCTGCCACACCGTTCATTTTGATGCCGTAGAAAGAGGGATGGAGTTTGGCACGGAGAGATTGCCATTGTCAGTGGAAATTAGGAAATTAATGTTGTTTTAAGAAGAGTTCGAAGGGTCTTCGGAGTGTTTTGGTGAGATCTGGAATAAATGTTTCAGCTTCTGGGAGAAAGGGATATGGAATGTTTTCGAAATTGTTAACAAATTTTTTTGGCTATCTTCTTAATTAATTGTTTATTGGTAAAACAGAGGGGGGGGCGGAGGAAATCGTGGAAGAGCTGGATGCAATGAAAAGGGAGAAATAAGTTTGTGAGAATAGAACCCTTTGCTACCTTATGGCAATCCAACACTCTATCCACTGTGTTAGGTAATGGAACATTCTACTGCACCCATCGCGGCATTAGAAGAGCTCATCAATGATCTTGAACCTTGATTCTTCTTAGGATCAGTTGCATGGATTTGATTTGACTTGATTGTTTTATTCACGTTGTACTTAGAAGCAGCAGGAGGGTTATTGGCAACGGCCTCGTAGCATTGAACCTCAGCCAAGTGATGAGAATGGCACCTGAGCTGGAACCTCCCTCTCCAAATTTCCACACCTTGCTTTTGAGAGGACTTGGAACCGGACCAGAGTTAACGTGCAACAGCTCTGCTAAACGGTGGATCTTCAGCGGCATCGGGGCTCGAACCACGATTCGCCGGAACAACTCCGACCGCGGGTCCGCAATCTTTACCAGTAGGCTTCCGTAACCTCTTCAGTTACGAGGGTAAACAGTGTTTGTACTCATACATATGAACATAATTATTCCACACACTGAATTTCGAAATTCGCACGTGGAGCGGAAGTTCGGAGAGATGGATTCTCGCTCATGTGTTATCTTCGGGGTTACTCCTTCGCCATTAGAGCCTTTGTGCAACTGCACAGCAACCTTAATTCTAATCAAATTCTCAATTCACGGAATCTTCAAGAATTAAATTTCCCAATTACTTAGATATCAATAGCCCAGTTGTGTTACTTTTAATGAGCAGTTAAATCAGAATTAACGGGAGATTATATCTAATTTCTCCTTATGTTTTGTTAAATTCATCCTGCATCCAAAGCATTTATCATTCCGAGTCTATTAAAGCTCATATTAAAGCTCCCGCTTACCAGCCATTTTAATTTCCTGAGCGTAATGCTAATCCTAACGAATTTCCGCTTTCGTCCTTAAGTATAAACTCTACGAAGTGAAGTTATTAAATAATGAAACTGATACTGTAAAACATTTTATTTTGATGTCATGCACATATTTTCTTATTGTCACTTTCAATATACACCCCTCCTCTATCCCTACAACTCTCCATGCGAATCTTCCATTGTTCGAAACAGTGCTGGAGGTCTTCATCTGCCAGCTGTTTCAGGACGCATACCGACGGTCAGATCGAACTAGATCGCCGATTTTTACGATATTGTCATTCGTTTCCGACGTGTAAGGGCAACCTGTGCATGAATCCTCTTCAACGTCTTCTCTGCCATTTTGAAAACGCTTAAACCACTCAAAAACTCGGGCGTGGGATAAATATTCATTGTCATACACTTCTTTCAATAAATTATTCAGATTATTAAAGATTCAGTATCGGTTTTTCAAGTATCATGTGAAATTTCTGAACAATTCTTTGTTCTTTAATCAGTTTCCCAGCGAAACAAAAAATAACTCTAATGCGGAAGAAGGTACGATTTATTTACAAAATCGAGAGACACTGAATCCGAAATAGAAGGTTTCACGCCAAGCGGCAGTCAGTCGCTGGCGTTTGTTGCATGCATACTTCTGTAGCAGAATCAGTTTCGATATTTAACAACCACACCTCAAATTTTAAAAGAGTGCATTCGACATGTCAAAAAGTAATGAAAGTTCTACGAAATTACACTTCCTCCCAGATTTTAGAAAATATTTTAGAATATTCTTTAAAGACCGGGAAACCCCTAAAGGAGTCATTAAAATAGACATAATATATTTTTAAAAATCGGAGAACGAATGTAATTCAGCAGAAATCTTTATTTGTTTATTATTATTTTAATTTTTATTCACATTACTATTAATTTTTGTTGTTGTTGCTCGGATGAGGAAAGATTCGAGGAGGAAAGTAAAAATTACGAAGAATTAATATTACATTCATGAAATTAAAATCACAGGAGACAGAAGCCTTAAAAGCTTCAATCTTTGGTCTACGTAGCCGCCTTCACAAATTTTATCTTGCTTTATACCACATTGAATATTTCAAAATCATCTCACTCGTTGTATAAACAACAACCGGTCAAAAATGACAGCGTAGTATTAAGCCTATGCAGCACATAAGTACATTTTGATTAATAAATATGGTTTCATAATTTAAAGTCAAGAGTTGGAGATAGATTTTATGTGGTTACTGTTCTAAGAAACAACGAAGGAAGTGTAAATGACGCCACATCTAACACTGTCATTCACCGCAAATTATTATAGCACACGACATTTGCACAAGAGGGTTGAAAAATACGCATAAAAATAAATTTATGTTATTCCATTTTTAGAAAGCTCACTCATTTAAAAGAACTGAAAATGTTATCTAATTATAGTGAGAAGTAGATAGTTTTACATGCTTTATAATGCGTAACTAATATCCGAAAAACTTGTTTTGCTTCAAGTACTGATTCAAAATATGAATGGGTAGGAGCAAGAAATATACTCTACGTAAAAACATGACTCATTTAAAAGAATAATTCTCTTGGAGATCTACTCTTCAAGAATTTGTCTTTAAAAAACAGTGTTAGTTATATATGGTTTGTGTTCTTATTATTATTACAGTTGAGCAAATGGCTATTAGTAATAATCTTGTAGCCGCAGTAGCCGAGAAGTCTCGGTCGCGGACTCGCGACCGGCCTCTCGATTCGATTTTCGTCGAGCCGTGGGTGCATACCCGGGCTGATGCACGTTAAATCTGTCGATGATCCAAATCCTCTTGTTGGCGTGGTGTGGAAGTTCGGAGAGGAGGTGCCAGCTCAGGTGTCGTCCTCGTCACTTGACCGAGGTTCTAAATTACGAGGTCCGTCGTCATTCGCCCTCGTGTTGCTCCTAATACTGAGTTATTAAAACCATTTAATAAACATCGTAATTCTAAAACTTATCGTGGGACAATAATGACATTGGAGTTACATGCATACTTAGGTCGGAATGAATCGAAAAAGCCTAGCAAAAGCTTCGAGCACCTTTTAAAAAATTTCTTATTTATGTCTCCCCATAATCTGAAATTTTTCGAACAATTATTTAAATAGTTGAAAGAAATTTAATTTTTTTTTTTTTTCAAATTACATGTGAGGATTTCCATTTATACTTGAGAAAATAAAAAACTAAATTATTATTACATATTCACAGCATTTTAAGATATGGAAGCAAACATATTTTCGATTTAAAGGATAAATATTTTTCTATAATTGTATACACACACACACACACATATATATATATAACTATATACACACTTTTTTCCTTTCAAAATGGTTATTTTGCTGGGATTAAGGGTTGGATGAACTATTCTTGCCATTTCTTGTTCATTTTTAAAGATCTGTTCTTTGATTCACGTGTTCTTTAGATTCCTTGAACCAATTCCTTGAATTTCTTGATTTTTCAAAGGTATTCTCGAATAAATTGAATATTATACAGGTACTACATATGATTACATTAATCGAATCGATTGAATTTTAGGGAAAAAAATCGCATTTTGTAATAAATTAGAACACCATTTTCTAATTTTAGTTATCAAATGGTAGTGAAAATGAAGAATGTTTGGTAATTTCTCAATATGAGTATTGTTTATATATTGAAAATAAATAAATTATATAAAACAGCTACTGAAAAAAAAAAAGAATTTCAAATAATTTTTATATTGCATAGAGTATCGCAAATTTTTGATAAAAATATTTAATATTTTTATAGGAAAAAATTAATTTACAATTCGACTTTTAATACTTTAATATGTGATGCATAAAATATTACACTCTAACATACACAGAATGCTAAATAAATATATGTAAATTTTCTATTATTTTCTTATGTAAAAAAAACTTTTTAAGAATTAAACCTTAATATATAGTACCACGCATATACTAATAACTCTCAGTATCACACCAGATTTAAAAAAGTTCAGAATAAATAATTCTTATAAAATTGCTGTAAAGAAAAACAAAAAGAAATAATAGAGAATTATTTTAAATATTTTGTCCTTATCTACGTTTTGAAATACAAACTAGTTTTATCATTCTTTTTTTTTTCCTTAAATAGCAATAAAAAAAAAAAATCTGCTTATTTTTACAAACGATTTAAATAAACTTTGGAAATTTGAATTATTCAAAGAATCAAAACAAAAGTTTTTTTCGTAATGGATTATTTTAATTATATTCCTTTTTGTCAATATGTTGTGACAATCGAGTCACAAAACCAGAATAGAAATGAAACAGATGATTAAAATGAAATAGCATAACCTTAATGTAATAATGATTCAAAATAAAACGGTTTTTTTTTTATTTTTTTTAAAAAAAAAAAAATTAATTCTTGAAAAAAATAATAACTTTGTAAGTACTTCAAAAAAAATCCAGTCAACGCAGCTTCAAAGGATGTATCGTTTTGAAACTCGCTTCTGAGCTCAGAAAATATATTAATCGTCATTCATTTATAAAATCGTACGAAAGAAGATGATTTTAATGAAAATTGTGGTAAAAATCACGAAAATAGGGAGTTTTTTTCACTTAAGAGAGCCTTACCCCTTGAAAAAAAAAGATGGGGTTACTTTTTTTCTATCGATAACGAAATAACTCTCGATCTTGAATAGAATCTCCAAAATTCCTTTAAAACAGTTAAAACAGTTCTTGCTTTTCAGGTTTTTAAAAGATCTTCCTAAGAAATTTTCTTACTCTCTTCTTACTGCTTTTTTTTATTTATGGAATTTAGTGTTTTCAAAAACGATACAGTTCTGGATCTATGCTAATAAACCAACAATTTAAAATAATTTTGAGTAACGATAATTATTCAGAAATTTTACGATAATATTGACATTTTTCACCGAAGCGAACGTAAACTCCACTATTTAAATATAACATAAACAAACATTTTTTTTTTAACAGAACGCAGTAGATTGTAAAAAAGCAAGAGCAATTCAAATATTTTTTTTTAATTTAAGAATAATCAAAAACACACACGCACATTTTATTATTAATCAAGAATAAATCATATACTAAGTTAACGGAAATAAATTTAATAGAAAACTATTAATATAAACCTAAAGACTGATCGTTTTATAAAAACAACAAACAAAAATTCCTTTTATTTCATCCTATAACATAAGTTCCAGAAGAAAGATATTTAAAAAAGAAAGAGAGAGAATTTCCATTATCACTTCCCTTTCTCACTTTCTCGTAATTTAATAAAAGAAAAATAAGGAGCTAAAGACACTTTCTGAAATTAATGAATAAAAATTATTTTCATATTCAGTGCAGAAAAATTTGGAGGGTTTCAATTTCTTGCAATTCATCTTCAGTAATTCATTTTTTCAATAATACATTTGCATACAAATTGAATAAAAGTATCACTTGTTCAATTCTGAAGTTTAAAACACTGTCATTTTGTCAGTATATAACATTATTTATTATTATCCTTTACATTAACCATTTTTAACGCTTATTAATATATGTTTGAACATTATATTATTTTTTAAAATGATATTTACATTTAATACACCCGTCCCTCGATTTACACGGGGCTCGATATACACGTTTTCAATTTACACGGTTTTTTAAATTCAAATAAAAAAAAAATGTCAAACTGTCAAATTCCGCATAATTTTAATTCATTGATTTGGTAACACCACATGTGCATGTATATGCATCAAGATTACCTTAAGATACCAAGATTAAGGCATTCTTTACGTAATCTGAAATTAAAAGGTGAGCAAGCATCTGCTGATTCAGATGCGGCACGACAATATCCACAAAAATTATTTTATTTTATACTGAATAAATGATTGAAAACACTTTGAATTTATAATAACTAGCTCAATTTTGTTTGGTGTTTGTTTTTTATTTAATTTTATATTGAATAAATGGTTTAAAATGCATGGTTATAGTTTTCGATTTACACTGTTTTTCATACAAAAATTTTAATTTTCGCTTTACACGGTTTTCTCAGGAACCAATTAACCGTGTAAATCGAGGGACAGGTGTACTTACTTATTGTTACTGATTATTAATTTTAGTGTATTTTTGTGTAAAATTTGAAATATTTGTATTTAAGTGTATATTCTTACCACAATCAATCCATTTAAAGAAATGTTCATGAAATTTCTAATCTCATGAATTATTTCAAACATTCATACATCTCAAATACTCGGAGTACTTTCAAAATATGATACATGCATTGTACAATACACAGCATTGCATTAAACATATGTATAAAAAATAATTGGAATATTATTTTAACAACTCAATTTTAAACATATCAAACAGTGAAATTATTTTGTTGTTTCTTGTTGTTTCTACAAAAATATATTCTATATTCTATTCATTTATATATTTAGATACTAGAAACATCTGCAAAAATACGATTTTTAATTTAAACATTATTTGATTTGATTAATTTAAATATCATTAGATTTTGTCATCAAACGATTTTTTTTTTTAGTCATATCTAACAATTTCTTGCTTACGCGATAAATTTCTCTTTTTAATGTTTAAAAAATATAATTTGATTTGTGTTTTTTAGTTCAAATATGAGAGAGAGAGCAAATTCAAAGCAAACAAAACTGTTAATATTGTTTTTAATTTACCTTTCTAATCAAAAGTTACGAGCATGATAAAAATTTTAATCGCGTGAGCGCAACAAGAGAAGTTAAAAAAAATTGTTTTGATTAAAAACAGATGAAATAAATTTATCTTGAAGATGAATAAACACAATAAATGAAATTATTAAGTAAAAAAATTAGAAAAAAAAAAAGGAATTTATTCTTGTGATGGAAAACGGAACCTAAGAATTTTATGCGGGAAGTGGCAAAACGGAAATTCATAATATATTGACCTGAGTGGCAAAACGGAAGCATAAAATATGTCGACATGAGTGGAAAATCGGAACTAAAGAATTTTATGCTTTGAGTGGCAAAACGGAAAAAATAAATTTATTTCTGTGCTGGCAAAACGGAACAAACAAATTTATTCTTACAATGGCAAAGCGGAATTGTAAAATTTATTGACATGAGTGGCACAAAACGGATAAAAAGAATTAAATACTATATTGCAGCATGAAAAAAAAAATTATTTTTATGTAGCACATTATCGTCTGCGGATTCTGACAAACTTTGTAAATTTGTGTTTTGAATTATATATATAAAAAGCGTTATGGACAACTTATTTTTAAAACAGTTCACAGGACAATTAAAAATTGGAGTAGAATATTCGTTCCTAATATAAATAGTAAGATTAATTTGCTTTTTTTTTTGGTGATTTAATTCTGTTAAACAAATTTTTGAATTTTGTTTTTTAATAGATTCTACAATAATATTTCTATACATACTATATAATTCTATATAAAATATTTTTTAATTTTTATATATTATAATATTTAAATATGAGTAAGCAAGTGAAATACATATATGTACAAATAAGAGTAAGCACGTACATTTTTCACGAATTAATACTTCTTAAAATGTAGTTAGATTCTAACAGATTTGTTAAATGACGGCAATACATGCAAAGTAAGAATATTCTACGCATGCAAAGTAGTTATAAATTAAATAGGAATATTTTATAATGATTTCGAAATTTCTTCTTCCGGATATTGCATAAGTGTTCAGCAAAAAGATCGGGTGCTTTTACGTTCGGAATCCAAGTTTGTTTGCTTTTTACAAAATTTGTACTTTAATTGTGGCTGAGCGTATTTTCTTAACATTTTGTTACTTCTGCTAACCTCAAGAAGAAAAAAAAATCTTCTCTCTGACTTCTTCGACTGCCAATTCTTTTTTAAAAGATGTATTGTTTTCGTTCACTTAGCAACGCATAACACATCAGTTGTCTTGTCCTCAAGATGCATTACAACGTATAAGTTTCGCAAATAAGAAATTCTTTAGAAATATTTTCTCAGTTGAACATTTTGGAAAGAAAAACTTGTAAAGAAGGCAATAAATGCATAAATATACCCATCTTCCAATCACTCTATAAATAACCTCTATTTTTTGTTTGAGTAAAAATGTCATATTTATCAAGTTTTATTGCGAAGAATGCTTCAATTAATAATGCGTTAAATGGAATTCTGAAGTGTTTGAATAAAAACAAGTACAGAAAAGTGTAAACAATAATTACTGAATTCAAATTAAATTAAATTTAAGTATTTTCAATAAAATTTTAATTTCACTAAAACCAAAGCAATCTCTTGAAAAAAATCATTATAAATATGAATAAATTTCATAAACTATTCACTTACTATTTTGAAATTATTTCGGTGTTGCTTTCTTAAGGAACCATGCGAATATGAATCCATCTTCTAGTAATTTATATATTTATGTTTCAATAATCTCTGGGAGATTACAGTTTTTAACTTACACATTATATATATATATATATATATATATATATATATATATATTTAATTTGAAAGCATTAGATTTCATCGTCAAAAGATTTTTCTTTCATCTCGATTAATAAATATCAGAGTTTATTATTTTCGTCGTTGGCGTAGCAGAACAATTATAAGACACAAGAGCATGAAATTTTGAACAAAGAATTTATGAATACTGATAAATAGACATGGGAGTTTCTGTTCGTTTCGAGGAACTGTTTTTGTCTGTAATTGTTTACTTTTTTTTAAAAGAAACTATTCTTATATCCCCACTTGTTTTTTAGATCCCTCGAACAGAGACTCCAATGAATCAATCGTTATAACAATTATTGCACATGATTGCTTTACACACTTCAGAAAAAATCAAATCGGTTGAATTTTAGGAGAAATTTGTGTTTTTTTATTATTATTATTAAACTAATTCTAAATAGAGCATTATTTTCTCCTTTTATCAGCAGATAATGAAAATAAAGTAACTTTGGTAGTTTCTCAGTTCGAGTTTTTTTTTTTTTTTTTTTAATATATTTTCATGTTCAAAATAAATTAATTAAAATAAATGCCGGTAAAAAAAAAATTTAAATTTTTTTTTTTTTATATCATATAGTTTATTGTGAATTTTGGGTGAAATAATTTAATATTTTTATAGAAAAAAAAATTAAATAACAATTCCACTTCTAATACTTTAATATGCAATACATGAGGTTGACACACAAAATATTGCTTAAACACACAAAACATTATATAGATATGTTTTATTTTAGTTTGTAGAGTATCTGCAATAATTAATTAATTAATAAGTGTATAAACCTGTTTAATTAGTTTCTAAATATTTTTAGTAAATAGTACAAATTAATAAAATTACATGAAATATGTTAAACGTTTAAATTCGCATTCCACTCTTATTTGCTTTCCTAATACACAATAATAAGAATCAAAATAAAGAGATAATTTTCATTAAAAATATTCTTTTTAAATCACTGTTAGATTTGATCAAATTCATCGATTTGTAATATCAATATAAATGATTAATTTTTCATCATTATGTGTAAACCTGCTGTAGCAAAATATCTTCCGTTTAGCTTTACTTGGCCGCGGTAGCCTAGTGGTCATGGTCGCGAACTCGGGGCTGTTTGTCGTGGGTTCGACCATTGTTGTCACTGAGGGTTCGATGTGCAGCCGGGGCTGTTGCACGTTAAATCTGTCTGAGCTCAGTCTTCCCGATATCGTGCTGGGGAAGTTGGGAGAGGGAATGCCAGTTCGTCACTTGACTGAGGTTCGTCACCAATAGCCCTCGTGTTGCTTATAGTGCGATGTTAATGAAACCAAATAATCAACCTTTTTGATAAGAATATGAACGAGCGCCTTTTACGTAGTGCACCACATGGAGCAGTGGAATAAGTGCTCATATGCTTTATGAACACTTATTGCATGGCTCCGCTTATGTTCATATGCGGAGCAGTGCAATAAGTGTTCATTCAGCACGATCAGCAAAGCTTATATTTTAAATTTTGGACGGCTTACAACAAAATTAAGGTTCCCACCGACAAGCCATCACGAAATTCCGAGGGTAATGTCAGTCCTATAAAGTTAGTTTCTTCCCCCTTTTCCCGAAGCTGTGTTATCTTCGATAAAACAAAATACAGTCGAAAAAAAAAAAAAAAAAAAAAAAAAAAAAAAATGTATGTTTATGCGTAATTATTTTTTTTCTGACTTTCGAAGTATTTTTAAACATTTATTTCAGATCTGTGAAAACTCACAACTATGGTACTAATTTCAATAACGGGAGTGCTTTTTTGTTTTCTGAAGAGAAGAAGGCGAGTGATTTTTTTCTTTTTCTTTCTAGAACTGGCCAAGTAAGGTTGAGAATCTATGCTCTACACCAGCGTTTCTCAAACGGTAAGCTCCCAATAAATTTTTGGTGTGTCCTGACAAGACGTTGAATGTACATATGCATAATGCAAAACCCCGACTTTCCAAGTACCCCACACCTGCAGTTGAGAGCGACTTCCTTCGTCCCCTGACCACTTGCAAGGACATAAGTTCATTCACCCTTCAACCCCGTAAGAAAGTGCGCCCTCTTGAACACGGCTTAGTTATGGAGATTTCAACAAGACAAAGAGGCAGATAAGATGGGAGGAGGAGTTCTGCATCGGCTAATTTGTGAAACTTATTACTTGTAAAGTAGTAATACCCGTAGATGTAGTATTAAAAGAAGAAAAACCCAACACTGATCTTTGACAATTATATTTTACTGAATAATTTTACAGCAGCGAGGAGTTGGGCACATTTATTTTTTAAGATAAATTTATTGATTGACATAATTAATAATGCAATAAAATTTTTTCCTAAAGTATATTTTTAAGATACAAAAATTATCCATTTTTTTTTCTTTTATTAAATAATTGCTAAATAACTAAATGCACACAAAACTTAATTCTTTAGTTTACAATTGGAAAAATATTCTGTACTAAAAATGTCATTCTTAAAGTCATTGTAATTTTTCCTTTGGATTTCAGTGCTTCATAATTAGGCTAATTAAGATAACATATATACTTCTGTTCAACTTTTAACCTGTTTAATTTTAACAAACAACGGGAATAAAATGACAAATAAGAGAGCTCAATTCTCTCAAACTGGGACAATGCCGGTCAAATCGGGACGTGTGGCAAGCTTTGTTGAAATGACAAACATAATAATGAACAATTAAATTTTTCATAGAAATACGCGAATGTTTCTCTAATTTACTAAATTCATAACATTTTATTTAAAGTTTAAATAATTTTCTACCGGGGCCGTACTTTTCAATGCACGTGTAAAACTGTCGGCTGTCGTAATGGCACCTGCAAGCAAAAGATTTGATGACCCATGATCTACACTAATGATCTTTTTATTATTATTATTATTATTATTTTAAATTTGTACTCCCGTCTTACTGAACGATTCCAGTATGCTTAAATGTGTCCGACTCAAATGAACAGAAAAACCGCTTGGTAATTTTAAATCCCGGTCAGATGAAAAATCTATGTTCAATAAAAAAAAAATGTTAAAAATTCTTTAGAAGTAGGACGGATCCCTCGTGATTCTCAAATTCTTTTCTCATTCATTGACCTTGCAGCGATAACTTTTCACGAGGACCGCTGACAGAAATACATTCTCGGTTCGGATGGAATGAAGAAACGATAAACTATACAAAAAAAAAAAAAAAAAAAAAGAAGGAATCTGAAAGAGAAAATGCTTAGAATGCGGTTACTTCACTGGAATTTCATGTTGCGTTAGTTGCAAGTAGATACAATCCGGAAATTAGTTGATAAACTGAAACTTAACTACAATTATTTTATAAAAAATCGCTTCAGAATACAGCTGTTAAAAGACAAGTACGATTTTTCCCTTCAAAGCGACCATTGCTGAGGGGGGAAAAAATCATACGATTAAATTTAACTCATATCAGATCTGTCTTACGTAATTTGTCCTCACAGATAGTATAATTTAATTCTTCACATGTGTTTATTTCCTTCGGCAATTTTGGTTGTTTAGAGGGTTAACATGCAACAAATATTTTTTGTAAACATCAGAATTCGCTGATACCAAGTAGAGATAAAATTCCGTTCGAATTCGTGGACCTTTCACGTCAATGCATTCTTTACATTTCTAATACAAAAAAAAAAAAAAAAAGTTGAAAATTTTTATTCTTCCATTCAGAGCAGCGAGATTGATCAAGCTGAAGAATTATGGAACTAGGAATAATCTATCTTGATTTAGAAATCGAATTCTTGAAAGTTTTCTGTCACCCGCAATGTTAATCAAGATAAACAATGTGGTCTACGAGGGGGTACCGGGAGGTTTTAATGATCACTAAGAAATAACCGAGATATCTGGATATATAAAATATATTTTGCATATTAAGGCTCCCCTCTACCCGCCATTTTGATTTCGTGGACTTAATGCTGATCCTATGGAATTTCGACTTTAATTCTCCCATCTTTACTATTTGATCTATTTGAATGCAATAAAGTGCATTTGAAAGAGCAAAAAATAATGAAGGCTTCTGCGGAATTACTTTTTCCCTCCGATTTTTAAAAATATTCAAAAATATGTTTTTAAAAATTGGAAAACTCACAAACGAATCATTAAGGGTGGAAATATTTAAAATCGGAGGAAAAAAGTAATTCCGCAGAAACTTTCAATATTTTTTGCTCTTTCAGATGCACTTGATTGCATTCAAATAGATCAAATAGTAAAGATGGGAGAATTGAAGTCGAAATTCCATAGGATTAACATTACGTCCTCGAAATCAAAATGGCGGGTAGACGGGAGCCTTAATTGATCCTTATGTACATAAAATGATGTTGATTGGTTTGGTTTCAGGAAGCCGTAGATTGAAGCTATATGGAGAATAGAGGAGGTAGAGTTCAATCTACTGAGTACTACAATGACTGCCTTCGAAAGGTCAAGAAATTCTGGGAGAAACTATGAATGGTGACTAAGTATAGAAATTGTTGTTATTTTTAATAATAGTTAAAACTTTTCGTTACCCCAGGGATAAACTTTGCGATACTGCAAGTTTATTCAATCTACTGTTTCCTGAAACCAAAAAAATCTACAACAACAGCTGTAATTTACATCATTATGTGCACAAAGATCCATTAAAACATGGAATTAATTTTATCAAGATATTTCAGTTATTTATTAGTAATAGTTAAAACTTTACGATACTTCCATCCCCGCCCCTTTCTATACACTTGCTTTTCAGTAACATCAAAACAGAAACAAATCTGAACAACAATGCACAGTAAGTGTGGAAAGTGTTCGTACATTCATAGTCTTAATTTAAAGAAACCTAGCTTTAAAAAAATACATATTTAAGGGATATGATTCGCTTTTCCATCTAAAATTTACATGAAAATAATTACATATGAAAATATAAGAAGAATAATCTTTAGCATGAATAATTTCTCTGAGTCTTTGCATAAATTCAACCAAATGCGATGCCACTGAACTAGACAAATAGTCCCATTTATGTTTAAACGCATTACTCACAAGTCATGTTTATCAGAAAACGATCTGGTTCCCACATTCTGATCAAGAATTTCCCATACCATGTTCCTTGGGATTGATGCAGGAGGACTGAGGTGGAAGTTTCATAATTATAGTAGTGTTACATAAAAATAATAGCTTCATATTTAAATCTATTTGCTTGGTATCTTTGTCATGTGCACAAAGGTAATAGTTATGAAGATCCATTATTATTGCACTATACTGTAAATTATTTTTCAGAATGTCTATTTAAAGCTGGCGATTCATGATTACATCAATTGAGACTAAATTACCAATCCCTGAGATACGCATACAACCCCAGACAAACATATTCCCACTTCCATGTTTCCTCATTAGTAGTAAATTCCTTGGGTGCCACCGCCTTCTGTGCGATCAAAAAACTTTAAACTTACGTTTGTCAGAAAGAAAACCGCTGTTTTCCAGAACTCTGGAAGTTTTTTAAGTATTTGATAGCGTTGTATTATCGTAACTTCCGACTCTTTTCATGATCAAAGAATTTATCCCTGAGCCGTGAAAAACTTGCTGCTTACCTGCATTTCGAGCTGTATCTTCAAATACGGCTGCTGTTTTTTAAATTCTGATGAAAGCTCAGGAGTATTTATTTTCGAATTTTCTTCAGCGAACGGGTGAGAATCATTCTGTCGACAGAAGAAGGTAGAAATAGTCGAACTCGGGTATGGAACTTTATGTAGTATTTATGAAACCATAAACTTTTGAATAATTAACTACATTGTTGAATGTGGTCAATATATGTTTTACAGTTTTTGCGAACTTTTTTAATTAATTCTCTTCAATACTTGCAACCCTTATGGAAGTTTCTGCATAGCCTATCAAATTTAAATTCCGGCAAATCCATCGCATATATGCCTCGAGTCGAGTGATGTCACTTATCGACAAAATAATTATCAAAGACACTTCAAAAAATGTGCTTTTGTTCCACGTAACTAATACTTTTTACGTGCCTCAAAATCCTAGATTTACTTTTATTTATTTTTAAAAACAATTCAAAAGTGGTACCTAGTGGTCATGGTCGCGGAGTTTGCGGACGGTTTTGTTTTCATCGAGTTGCCGACCGCTGTAGACCCGTGGTGTATTGGGGGTAAGGCACGTTAAATCTTTCGAGGTCCCAAAGTTCTCTCGTTGGCGTGGAAGTTTGGAAAGGTAAGTACCAGCTCAGGCGTAGTCGTCGTCACTTGATTGAGATCCAAAATTGCGAAGTCCGTTCCCAATAAGCCCTCGTGTTTGTAACGTTAATGATCAATACTCAATCCCAAAACAGTGTTTAACTATATGTAAGTTTTTGAATTAATTTTATTTAAATCAACATACTAAAACATTAGCTTCTTTTGAAATGACGCTCTTGTGCAAACACTTTCTACACTCACTGTATGTATATTATATTCGTTGAGAAATACGATATCTTTTGTTTTATTTCAATGGAAGGAAGAAGTCAAACTTCTATCCGTTTAAAAGTAGGAGGCATAATTGTTAGAAATGATTTTGATTCTAATGCCTGAGAGAGGGAAAAGACTTTTAAAAATCACCCCAATGGCCCTTTTTAATAGAAAATATAAAATTAAATTTCGTTTGTTAAGGTCAACGCTGCACCAGGTTTCTAACTTGAACTTCCTTTGATTGATTGATTGTTCATGTAGCTCTTAAAAACGACATGGCGATGGGTTTCATAATTTTGAACAACCATCAAGGGAGGAGAATGAAACCTGAGCCAGTACCTCCCTCTCCTAACTTCCACACCCCACTAATGAGAAGACTTTGTTTTTAGAGGGATTTTACATGCATCGGCTTCGTTGGATGACGGTCTTAATCTTTAAAGCTCCCAATCAATCTTTTAAGCCAAAGTTCCCAATCTCGAAAAGATCAATTTAAAAATTAAATTTTATCAATATTAACTTTAAAAAAATAGCAGTTATAGTTAAAAGATTACTTAGGTGTTTGAAATAGAAGTTACATTTCTCTATTATTAAGGGGACTTGGCACCTTTCAAATGCCGAAAATCGATGAAAATATCAATTTTTCAATTTTTAGCTCAAAATGTACCTTGATACCTCTGGTATAACTGTGCGAAGTTTTGAAACGATCTGATTGAAAAAATAGTACAATTTAGATTAAACATGTTTTACTTTATTTTATATTAGATATTGAAATTAAGTAGCAAAATAAATTTTACAAAATATTTTAAATTTTCGATTGTACATTTCATATACTTTTACTTTATTTATTTTATATATTTCATTTATTTTTAAATATATTTAATATATGTTTCTTTCAAAGAGCAGTCAGCTGAAGATTTTCAAATTTTCCGCAATTTCTGGCTCAGACAAACTTTTTTATAAAAGCTTATATTTTTGTTAAATGCTTTCAAATTGAACTATATTATGCTTTATTTTAAAGGTATATATCTATACATTATATTGACAAATTATTACAAAAATTAGACATTGTTTTGATATTTTCTCTTACTGATTATTATTCTTTAAATAACGTTTTCTCAGTTTGGGATTTTTCATGAAACCATGGTCTTTAAAACTACAAAACTTTAACAGATATTTATTAAAAAAAACTTGAATTTTGGTGTGTTTGTTTCTTATAATGTGCTTGATAAAATTAGCGATCCATTTTTCAATATTTTGAATAGAAAAAATATTATAATAGAAAATGTAGCAGAAATCATGTTTTTTTTTACCTATTTTCCATAGATGCATGCTTTTTAATTTTTTTCTCTCAAAAACAAATTTGTTTATTGCAAAATTGATCCCTAAAGTTGCTACATGTATTCTTATGAGCCTGAAAAAAAATTTTGGTGTCAAAATAATGATAATTGTGAAAGAAGAAACAATTTTAAAATCATTTAAATTTTTTAAAAAAATTTAATTTTTAAAATTTTTATCAAATCAAGCCCTTTTTTTCACGATAAAATTACTTTGTTTAATAGTAACTGTTAATAATATACACAAAAGATAAGTTTAAACACTTAAATAAAAGAAAAATTGGTCAAAAGATGCCGAGTCCCCTTAATAGGCATAAAATCCTCTTAATAGGCAGGTACATAAAATCATAAAAAGGACCACTTTCGTCATTTTTTACAGAACGCACACACAACTAAAATCATATAAATGTGTCCAGTACCTCTGGAATTCTGTTGGTACACTTAAAATAGCCCTCATTATTAAAAATCTCATTAACAGTATTATTAATTAAGAAACGCGCTTAAGGTAATTTATTAAACACTCCAATTGGAAATATTGGCCGGTCGCCACTATATTGGGGCGACACAATTTCCGTCCTGAGAATTTTTTTGAATGGTGAAAGAAAGGAACATTTCTTTATAAGGAATATAAGGTAATTCCACAATTGTTTGAAACGGGAATCCGCTTTAAAAAAGGAAGGAGAGGGAAATTCTATAGATTTTTGAAAGATGGAACTCCTTAATTTTGTCAAAAGGCATTCCAATTCTATTAGCAACCTGGTGCATTCACTTCTTAGATTTTGCTTTGGCAGGCATTGAATGTGGTTTTATCAGTGAACTAACATAAAACGGAGGGGAAAAAGATTTAAACCTCAGATTCAGTGTTGAGTATTTGATGACTCTCAGATATTCTGATGTATTGGATTTTTCTGTCAAAAAGCAAATAATTTGTCAGAATCCTCCCAATGAAAGTGACCGCATCTCGGGAGAGATATTGGTGACAATATCCTCAGTCTTGTGCTTGTGATATTTGCGGGGATCATAGCATTTTAACTAATAAAATGTCAATAAACCGAAATAATTTGGAAGCTCAAGTTGTAGGTTCAGTTTCCAATAAATAAAGAAGTAAGCGAAAAAACTTTGGTTCTTCTAAAGTTAAAAAAGCGTAGTCATCTACACCCAAATGGAAAAAGAGGATTGTGTATGATAATCCAACAAAACTGAGCCAACAGAGCATAATTTATTAAAAAAAATTCAAATTTCCCCCCAGAAATATGTAAGTTATCTGGCCGAAATGTGCGGTGTGGTGTATTGGTAAATATATTTTGAGGCATCCATTTTTAAATCCAAAATCATTTATTAACAACTTCATATCATTCGTAAAAATACACCAGCATTCATCTTTCAAACCTCTGCTACCGCCAAGGACAACGTCTCGTCTGCGAAACAGTCTGGGAGGGCAGCGTAACAATTTCCGCCTTCGCAGGGGAAGTGACGTCAATCAAGTCAAGTATAACATTTCCAAGAATAAAGTAACAAAAAAAATATGTATGCGAGCCATGACGTCACAGCGGCAGCCTTCTTTAAACTACTTGCCACCATCTCACCATGCCAAGAGACGTCAAGATCTACACTGTCTCCCTAGCAGTGAGGCGGCCCATTAGAACAACTAGTTTCTACATGTAAATTTCAAGTATTCAGCGAACTCACCTCGGGTATTTTTATTTTCACCCGTGCAACTATCGGAAGAAGAGAGCAGATGAAGAAAGTATTTCTTGTCTTACCAATCCTGTCGTGGTGCTCAGCTACTGTCACCTTCTCTCCTAGACCCGTCCGGATTTCCTTTTCTCCATCGACATCCCGGGCCTTCGGAGTTCATACTGGATTAGCTGAGGACATCGCGCACCAGTAGATTTGCTGTTATCTGGATACTCGAATCTTGCTTGTTTTAATGTCTAGAAAGTTACTCGCTCGTTGCTCTTCCTCACTATGTTCAGTGATAACCTTATGATACAAGCTGTATCCCTTTTAGTTACGCATTAACTAGTAATTTTGAAAATATTTGCTATACATTATTGTCCTATTTGATTGCTTTGGTTTTATTAACGTCGCACTAAAAGCTTACAGACAAGATTACGAGGTGATACGACGGACCTCGTAATCTTGAACCTCATGCAAGTGACGAGGATGACACTTGATCTGGCACCTTCATCACCTAATTTCCACACCTCACCAACGGGAGGACTTTCAGCCTCGACAAATTTAACGTGCATCAGGCCCTGCTACACGACGGGTCTTTAGTAGCACCGAGGCTCGAACCCACGACTCAACAAAAACCACCGGCAGCGAGCTTGCGACCGGGACGAATAAGCTACCACGACCACCATTTATTCTGAAATGTTTATTTGTGGGAAAACCTTTTCGCTTATAATGGTTATCCATAAAAAAATAATAATAATAAGAGAGAAGAAGAAATTTATGCTGTAAATGAGTCTAACTAAAAAGACTCTCTAGGTTCTAGGGTCGTAAATAATCTTCTGACATTTGTTGCAAACCCTCTTCATTTAGAAATATTTTTAGGTAACTTTTTTTTATTACTCATGATTTGATGCAGGATCTTGCAAGTAAAAATATAAAAGCCCTTGGAAATATCCAAAAACCTTGTATTCAAAAATATCCATTGATACTCCCAAAGGAGATACAGAAAACTAGAAAGAGGCCCATTTGATTACCATTATAATAGCAATCCATTACTTTGATTTGAAGTAATGGATTGCTATTTTTATACCACTGGAATAACAATTCTATCGCGACAGTTTCTTTGAATTATTTCACTCATCTTCCAAAGCAGTCGACTAAAAGAGGTTCGTCTAAAAACAAAACAAAAAAAAAGTGGACATATAACAACCACACGCTCAATACATAAATATAATACTGGAAAGGGTGGAGCTGACCTAGATCAGGGGCAGTCAAACTTTTTTGATCATCAACCCCCAAAATTTTTATAATCCTCTTATCGACCCCTCTATAAAAATGATAAAAAAAAAGAGAGAGAGAGAGAGAGAGAAAACTTACCCATTTCTTAAATGTTTTTTATTTTATTTTGACAAAATCAAATTTTTACATAAATCAATGAAAAGGATATGCTTGATGATGCTTGACTGGATTAGCAATGTTTGGTTCGAAATCTGTTCGCTTCAGTCTTAAATCGCCTCGGAGCTCCACATTCAATTTATTCCTATGTTTTGTTAAAATAGTTCTAATATGACTGATGCTGGTGTGCGGTCAACTAATAATTGAATGACTTCAACTTGCAAGTAATTATCGATATTTTCAACTTGAGCAGAAAGTGGTGCGATAATCGATTCTTGAATATCCAAATTATCAAAATCTCCAAAACGTAATTTAAAATCCTCCCTTAATTTTCTGAAGATGATTTGTATACATTTCTAATCCTTCGAATCCAAATACAAATCTAATAATAATTCGAAATACATTTCTAATCCAAAAATTTGTTGGATGAAAATTTGAAAAATATTGAAAATTTTTACGTAACAATGAAGACTTAAAGAAGTTTGATTTAAATAATTGTCTTAATAAGATAATATCTTTTAATAATTGTTTAAATAAAGTTTAAAATAATTGTCTGTGCTTGAATTAAGAAATCTTTTCCTTGGAGACGTGTTTGAATATCATTGAACTTTAATTAAGTAATTACAAATGGCATTCCAAACGAAAATTGTTTATACTGCGTTTCTGTCAGTAAATTTGCGATTGTATAACATTGGTATTCATCCATATACATCCTAGATCGGATCGACCCCTAATTATATTAAATTGATCACTTTGTCAACCCCTGTTCTAGATAGAATATTAGGCAGCTACAGTCTAATCCTTTTGCAATAAGAAAAATGGTGGTGGAATTTATCTGTTATGCATTTAATATGCCTATTGTCGCTGGTTGGCTTTAATATTCAGCAAATCATGTAAAAAATACCAAACTGGCTCATCTAGAGTTTCGCCGAGGGGTTACAATCACCCTGCTTAGAATTGCACCAAGAAGGAACTCTTGTTCACCACCGTACATCACAGAGAAAGAATAAGAGCAATTTCCTTGTACAAACAACACAAGATCGATGTGCACAGCAAATGCAAGATTTGCTTGGAATGAGAGGAGGAAAAAAATGCATTCCATTGTACCATGGAACAAAGATATAAACTTAAATTTTTGGTTAGCTGAATTAAAAAAAAGTTGTTTCCATTTCAATTTATGAGTATTCAACTTTATTCACAAATTTATCTACGCTTAAGTTTAATAATAAATCTTACAAGAATTTTTTTCTACTTGTTTTTGTTTACAATTTAATCTACTCAGCACTACAGGGTGTTTCGAAACTCATGGGAAAATATTTGAGGAATGACAAAAAAAAAAAAAAACATCCAAACAAGCAATTTTCACCCAACAATGCACAGGTGGAGAGCAAGCGGTGAACCATTTGACGGCGCTGTAATGAAAAGCATAAAACGTGCGTTTTCTTACACAATGACATTTCTATTTTAGGAAGCATGACCTTTTCCTGATTACTATGCGTCACCATGCCTCCTTAAATCCACGGTAGAAATGACGATGGGTAAGAAAACGTGCACTCTCCATTATAACGCTATCTGGCGGTTCACCACTTGCTTTCCGCCTATGCATTGTGTGGTAAAAATTACTTGCTTAGATGTTTTCTATCACCCCTTAAATTTTTGCCCGGGAGTTTCGATACACACTATACATTCCATTTTTAATCCAGTGATAAGTATAGTCAGAATTAGCCAATATTCCCAATTAGGAGCACCAGGAAAATTACACAAAACTTTTCCACCGATTTTAATGACTAATATATTTTAACTAGAGCATATTAAAAGACAAAATATGCGGATTTTTTTTTAATATATGTGGATCTGATTTCGGCCTATAAAAGGTTGTGAATCGAGGTTCAAAAATGTGGCTGATTGAAACATCATAGGTCACAAGGCTTGATTTTTGAAGGAAAGTTTCGAAGTTGACGAAAACAAGGCAGACGAGGAAAACTTTTTTACAAAATTTCCGAACGTATAAAATGGCCCTTTGTAAAACTGCATTTTATTATTAAATTTATTTATCGTAACTGTTGTAGAAATATCATTTTACTTAATATTTCAAGCCCTGATTCACGAGTTAACTGGCATTCAAATGGAAAATGGATTATTTTTTCCATCACGACAAAATAGGTGTTTGCAAAATATCTGCAAATTACCTGTTGAAAGAGTTTTATGAGAAAAAACACCGAAGGTAGAGAATGCCCAGTTTCCTTCCAGTTGCGACTCTCGATCGGCAAAATTTAAAATTTTGTCAAAGTTTTTCCAATTGGCGTTGTTTAATTTGATTTGATATAGATATAACATTGGTCTAAAATTATAACACAGGCTTTAAGCGTAACAGCTTGCAATGTGAGGTTCTGTCAAGCTATAAGAATTTTTTTTTTAAATATCTATCCAAATTATTCTCTCCTCCTAAGTTCCACACTTCTTCACATGATAAAGTTTGATTGATTACTTGTTAATGTCACCTTTAGAAGCACCACGAGGGCTGTTGGTGACGGACCTCGTAATTTTGAACCTTGATAGTGACGAGGACGACACCTGAGCTGGAACCTCCCTCTCCCAACTTCCACATCACGCCAGCGTGAGGATTTTGAGTCTGGACAGATTTAACGTTCATTAAATTTGGTTACACGGCGGGTCTTCATGGTTCGAACCCAGGACTTGACGAAAACAACGCCGACCGCGATTTCACGATCATAACCACAAGGCTACTACGGTCGTTCTTGAAATTAATAATATAACCAATAGTTTAATTACTTTTTAAGGTACTAATTAGCGTTCTCTTTCAAACAGTGGCTAGATAGCTCCCTTATAATACACTGTCACGTAGTAGACCATGACCACAACGTCTTGGCTACCCCAGTTTTCATATAATAATTTGAAAGCTATATTAAAATAAGCATACAGCAGTTTCTATAATTCTACCGGATGTTATAGCTTTAAACCCCCTTCGCAGCGACTCAATCACCCAATTATCATGGTAGATTAAAATATATCGCACTAGAATATTGCGACTGTTTATTGGACGTTTTCCGGCTACTATGTGACCGCGGTGGCGATGTGGCAGTGGATTAGCGGCCGGAGGTTTTCGTTCAGTCGCGGGTTCGATCCTTGGCCGCCAAAGATCCGCCGTATAGCCGGGGCTGATGCACGTTAAACCTGTTCGGAGTCCAAAATCCTCCCGTTGGCGTGGTGTGGAAATTAAGAGAGGGAGGTGCCAGCTCAGGTGTCGTTCTCGTCACTTGACCATGGTTCAAAATGATGAGGTCCGTCGCCAATATCCCTCGTGGTGCTTCCAGTGCGACGTCAATAAAACCAACCAACCTTCCGGCTACTATTGCTACCCGATGCATAGGTCCGATAATTACAACCATTATACTTCGTAGCTTTGAGTCAAGGTCAGATGACGAGGTTGACCCGGAACTGAGTCTCTACTTTCTACATCCAAGCCACGCCAATTTTAGGACTTCGAGCCGCGGTATATTTAACATGCATCTGGCCCTCTACACAACAGGTCTATATTAAAAACAAGATCGAACAGCTAGTTAAACAAAAATATCGCTAGCCACGAACTCGATCACTTACTACCACGGCGACAATATTGACTGACAGGTTGAAAATAACAATGATGACACATGACCTGGCACCTCCTTCTCCAAACTTCCACACTACGCCCTCCAGAGCATTTGAAGACTCGACAGATTTAACCTGCTATATGGCGGGTCCTTAGTGTCGTCAGATCTCGAATCCATGACTCGATGGTCGCGAGTTCGTGACCATAACCACTAGACAACCGCGGCCTTCATGCATGCTGAATTTGTCCTCTCATTGGGATAGTGTGAAAATTGGTGAGAGGGGTGTTTGCACAGTGTTGTCCTAGGTTCAGAATTATGTGTCCGTCACCAACAGCCCTCGTGTTTTATTTCAAACCACGAAATAAGTAAGCAATCAGTCAATCAATCATTTTCTGAATGTTTTAATAACGAAGGATCATCACCTATGGGATAATAGCCTTTGATGCTCTGTATCCCTCAGAAATCAATCAATCTTCATCTATATATTTCCATACAAAACCATTACAAACCATCAAAGCTGAAACAGAAGTCATCTTAGCAACGTGGTTTCGCTGATTTATTCTAAAAGTCGCAGTTCTCAATAAATTTAAGATCCTTGAATTCAAATTTAGCTCGCACTTTTTCAAATGTAGTGTTACTTTCGATGTATTAGCTATTCTCTCTCTCCCATCCCAAAAGTCTTAAATCATATTAATTAGCTAACAATACCTTTGACTTGAAAGCGTGAAAAAATTACACAGGCATTTACCTTTAACTTGTCACAATAAATCAACAACACGTCAAATCGGATTATATAAATAGCAATATTACAGAAGCATTTTATCTTTAATGAATCAAATAAATTAAATTTGACTGAATTGAATACATAAAGTATCTACATTATTGAGACACTTTACAACTTATCTATCAAATAAATTATAAACAACAGTATCAAAGGCATAAAACAACATTCATTGTTCAAAAGAAAAAGAATCGTACTATTGGCGTCTTATCGCCCGAGTTGGCGATAAAAATAGCTCCCATTTAACGAGGAACTCGCCCGTGCTAAAACTCACTCTAGCTTCACATTTCGCATAATGCTCATCACCCTTACGCGGTTAAAAGAAGCCAACTCTACTCACTAATTTCGATCAGAGCTGCTTAGAAAAGTATTTAATCATGAATTATAAAATTAATTTTGTAGTTATATCATTACTTTTTTACCTCAGACTTCATGCAGGTGAGTTGTTTTGATTTTCAGTCGCGAAATATTTCGACGTGTATTATTATTTTTGAATTTTCTAGAGAAATTAACATGAAATTATTCTATAATTAATACTATTGCTTTTTTAAACTGATTGAATTTGCTGTAGTAAGTTATGAAACATTTATATAAAAATATCGATTAAAGTAGTTCTATGCAATTTTATGGCTTTAATATAACATTTTAAATAACAAAAATATTGATATAAAATGCTTTAGAAAGAGTGTTATTGATTACTGTTGAACTTAAGTGTAAGTTTCAAAATAAATATTTCTGTTTTTTACCTGATAGTCACCACTGAATTTATATCTCTGAAAAACAGAAGGAAATATTTCAGCACATTTTCCATATGTATCAAATTTGTATAGGTTACTCAGAATTTTTTTCTTTTTCAAATGTGCAAAAGATTCTTCAATAAGATTATTTCCAATATTGTTCATTTTTCATTACTTATATGATCGAAAAGTTTTAATTCTAGAATTTTAACATTTAATTTTTTTCCCCACTTTTTCGTAGATTACGTGTAGAATACTGAAATATTCATTTTCAATGTCTTAATTTTTTTATATATCTTGGGGGGAAAAATAATATAGCTGTAAAAAAGTTAATTACACGTTTATTTAAAAAAAAATTGCAAACGCCGATTCAATTGAAATAGGAAATAGAATTACAAAATGCCGTGAAAAATATACATATTTAATTATTTTATTCACAATAAGACTGCTCATTTTATAAATATCACTGAAAATTTACTGTTGTGATCAGACAGTAAATAGACAAAGATCGGCTACAAGACTGTTGATATAAATCTCTTAAATCAGTTCATTTTTTTTAAATCAATTCATTTACGATTGTTATATAATTTTACTGGACATTATTTTATAAACATTACTGGAATTTTATTGTCAGTAGAAAGAAGGCAAACAAATGTTGCTACGATAAATTTTTTTAAATATCTTTCGGAATTTTTATTACATAATTTCTATTACAATGGTATCAACTCATATGTATCATTTTAAAGTAATTCCGTACATCTCATAATATTTAAAATAAATTGTATTCCACCCTTTATCAAAACTTTTAGATACTAAATGATACCAAATTTAAACAAAATGACTTATTAACAAAAAAAAAAAAAAAAAAAAAAAAAAAAAAAAAAAAAAAAAAAAAAAAAACTGAAATATATAAATAACGGCTGAGTACCTGACAATTTATTCTAGCAATTAATTAACTTCAGTATTTTTCCTTTTATAAGCGCTGCGTTTGCAGATTGATTATTCTCACGAACTTCAGGGCCCGTAATATTCCATTTGAACCTTAAGTTCGAGTCCGAATTTCATTGAAGATCCATGAGGCAAGGCGGTGGAGACTATGCATGAAATCAAAAGCATCACGTGGTACGAAAGTTAGAAGAGGTACCTTTCCGATATTGTTCGCGTAACTTACGGTCAAAACTACAAAAGTCAGTCTCCAGCTAACCACATGTCATATTTTACTAGATCTCGTATCAAATATCTTCTTTTATTAAAGGATTTGATCTCTAATATTAGGAAATTTTAATACTTACTGATTACTTGGAAACTGATTATGTGTGGCATTAAGATTTGGTATTTTATTGGTATTGGATTGTACGACATTAGAGGCATTGATTCAATTTTACTCACTGAAGACGCTGCATTGCTTAATATAGACCGCGGTAGCCTAGTGGTCATGATCACGGTCTCGCGGGTGGAGGTTTTCGTTGAGTCCTAAGTTCGAGTCCTGATGCCAATAAAAGTCTGCCGTGAGGTCGGGGCGAATGCACGTTAAATCTGTCGAGGCTCAAAACCCTCCCCTTGACGTGATGTGGAAATTTGGAAAGGGAGGTCCCACCTCGGATGTCAGCCTTGTCACTTGGCCGAGATTAAAAATTACGAGGTCCGTCGCCAATAATCCTCATGTTGCTTCTCAGTGTGACATCGATTAACAGTCACAATCGTATTGTTTAATATGTCCCTTAAAATCTCAACCGCATAAGTATTCGATTGGTATTGCTCGATTACGATTATTTTCGGCTTAAATTTTATTTAGATTATTGAAGTTTTTAAACATGTCTTACATTTGTGTTTTGGTATATTTAGCTTTGAATATTTGAATAGACTTTATAGATGTATTTTTTTTTTTTCCAAACATAAAAGTGTAAAGATGTGTTTACGACCCAGACTTTTAGAACAAACATGGAAATAATTATCTTGTATGTTATAACAGAGTGATTCCCAAAATGTGCGCCGGGGCGGTATCTTGTATTTTTATATCTGGTAATTAGTCTCGAGTTTTTACAAAAAAGTAAGATGCCGTGGGGAAACCTTTGTTCAAAAAAGGGCACCATGAGTTGGAAAAAGTTTTGAAATCCCCTTGTGTTAAAATATATTTTTAACCATATTATACAATATATAAATTAAATAGTATATATACTTTTAAAAAAATGCTGATTGATTGCTTTTTACGTCACATTTTAAGGAAACACGAGGTGGTGGCTTACTTTTAAAAATTGCCTAAGTTAACCTATAAAACAATTTAATTACAGACAAATTAAGTTTCTTATAGAGAGGCTTACCTAAAACATAACCCTATGTTCTGAGCATTTTATATGCAATGGGAAAGTGATAAATTTGGCCTTTTCGCGAAATAAGTAAAAAAAAAAAAAAAAAAGAGTTCTATGCAAAAGAATTTATTTAGCCACCCAAAGTGCGCTTTTTCTTGTAGTTATTATTAAATTACTCAACTAAACAAAGTAAACGATGAAGTATCGAGAAATGGACAATAGTAAACTTTTCTGATATTAAAATTAAAGGAAACGACTACTTATTAAATAGAATATATTTAAGCTAATTGTAATTAAAATTAGAGCAAACGATAAAAAAATTGTAAAGTGATCTGGCCCGCCAAAAGTGAGCCAACTAAAACAATAATGCTTTGGGTGGCTAATAAAGAAAGAAAAAACAATATTCTGTAAACCAATCGCTCCAAGCTTAAATAACCGTTTGTTATCGAAAACGGTTTCCGCGTTCGCCTTTAGGGATTAAAAAAAACTTACATAAACCATTCAATCGATGGCACAGAAACCAAGAACATGGCTTTTCTGTAACACTTTTATCTAAAGCTTCATTTAATCCGAAAGAAGTATTTCGTTATAAAAAAAAAAAAAACTAATTTTATGGCACTGGTTTCCTAAAGATAAAAAAAGAAGTGTTGTTTCTTTATGTTGTAGAAAGGGTAGGGGGGATGAAATTGAAAAATGGATAAAAAAAAAAAATGACGGGAAATGCGCAGGTAGCCAGAAATACTGCTCGAAAGTTGAATGGGCTGATTTTTCACTTTTTGGCTAAACGGTTGATGTTGACGTAAGTACCCTCTGGCGGTCACCAACCTTTTCTTGCGCGATTACTTTATTTTGAGCTTCTTTTTAAAAAATTTTACGCTAAATATACATGCTACTTGAAAAGTAAGAGCTATTTTACGTATTGCTGACTGGTTACATAATTTGTTGAAAGAAAAAAAGCATGGAGATTTTACATATTGTCTTATCATTCAATTTGCATAGCACAAGCCTGTATGATAACCTTCGGCGGTACTGTAATTTATTTATACACAATTTGCTATTTACAAGATAAAGCTTATTTTATGAAATAAATGACATTTTAATCCCAAATTACGGTTTTCAAGATGCACATTCCGCGATATATATTTAAATGTGTTAGAATTAGTGGGGCATTCTAAACACATTTAAAATATATACATTATTTTAAAAGGGTATAATATGAATTAGTCTTCTCTTTTATCCCTAGCATTTAAATGATATGAAAATTCTAAATTGTTTTTAAGTGTATGTTAATTCTATACTTATTCATTATAAGAATTATATAAATGTATGACTATATTTATAGATTTAATGAAAAAAAAAAAGATAATATATAAAAAAATTAAATACTAGAAAAAGTTATGTGAAAAGTTTTGCAAAGAACAGATTTAGTCACCCAAGTAGTGTATTTTTCTTAACAATAATTATTAAATTACTCAATTAAATATAAGAATTAAAATAAACGAGGAAATATCGAGAAATGGTCAATAGTAAACTTTTCCAATATTAAAATAAAAGAAACGATGAATTATTAAACTGAATATATTTAAGCTACATGTAATTAAAATTAAAGCAAACGATAAAATATAAAATTGAATATTAAATCAGCTAAATATAATTAAAATTGAAGCAAACGATAAAAAAAAAAATGAAAAGTGATCTGGTACGCCAAAAGTGATCCATCTAAAACAACGATAAATTTGGATAGCTAATAAAGCTTTCAAATGCAATGTTTAATTGATATAAATAGTGTTTTTTTTTTCAATCATAAAGCTGATTAATTTACATTGTCCATTGAATTTTTGTTTGCAAAACAATTTTCTTAAACGTAAAAAATACCTGTTTATAAAACTATTATAGTTCTTTCCTTACACAATTGAATGTACTAAAAAAATTTTGATAAAGTTTTCAATCAATCGATTGTTATTTTTTTTTTTTGAAACCCGTTACAAGTTTTCCTTTATAAAATCACCAATAGGTATTTATCCCAAAATATGAAAAGAAACTTTCACAAATGAGACTTCATTTATCAAACTAATCCATTTGTATTATTCGAAAAAGCAATGTGCATTTCGTGAATGGTAATCATTTATGAGGTTCTTTTGTTCCATCTTTCTAATTCGAGCACACACTCGATCTGGGGCTGGATTTCTGCTTTCTATTTTAAAGGCAGGCGAACTGTTTTTATTTTACCTAAAGCGCTACCTAAACAAAAAGAGTCGGGTCAATGCATGGAATTCGAGCTTGCAGCCAAATGTAACACATTTACAGAGATTTAAAATAGTCAAGAGTGTACTTCCTAGTTCTTAAATATCGCAAAGCGCATGCGTGCGATTGACATGTTTAACATTACAGGATTACATTGTACGAAATTTGGATGAAACAATCATCTTGTCATCTCTGCTGAATTGGTTTTTCAAGTATTGAGCATTATTATCAAAACATATGCTTTAAAATGTATTCACGAAAAATTTTTCCTTAATTGTTAATTCATTTTTCTTCAGTTTTTCTTACTTTTTCCCGTGATATTTTCGTAGATAGATTTTGAACTAATATTCGTTGAAAACACGATGGAAATGGGTTCTAAGCTATTCAATTGGAAATATTTTGGAAATAATATGAAAGCGTTTCCTTAATATTTGTAGCAAATGTTTCCTTGGAGAAACACAATTGTTTTAATACTTATGTAAAATCATTTTATTTTTAATTTCGGAAAAAATATACGAGTGAACAAAATACAACTGAATAAATTTTAAAGTTATCCATCGCTTATGTAGATTGTAAAAACTTGGAGCATATTGGGTTTTATTGTATAATATTTTCGATTGCTAAATGAAGTTCATATTTAAATACCATCCCAGCGTTTATTTTCATACATTGAATTAAATGCTTTACAAATAAACCTATTTTTTTTCCTTCGAAAACATTTTAACATTCTTTCCTCTTTTTTCCAATATCTACATTACAGTTACACCTTGTTTTAGGTTGGCGGGGTGTGGATGTTAGGAGAGCTCAGGTGTCGTCCTCGTCACTTGACCGTGGTTCAAAATTACGAGGTCCGTCGCCAATAGCCCTCGTGTTGCTTCTAGTGCGACGTTAATAAAAACTAAAACTAAACCTTGTTTTAGAGTAGCAAAACCATATCTGGCACTTGGACCATAAAATTTCACTCAAATAAAAAGTTTTATTTATCATTAGTTTATAGATATCATTTGATCAACAACGAACTTTTGCAATTTCGGTTTGATAGACGCTTTAAGATTTAAAATAGAAAGGGAAGGTTGAATTTTTTTTTTTTTTTTTTTTTTTGATAGAAAATAAACTAGTGCGTTGAGCTATTAAATTATATTCTTAAGGATCTATCTGAATTGTATGTAGAAATTGTTTGCCAAAAATATGTTTGATTTTAGATCGAATGCAACACTATTTTCGAATCGTAATTGTACGCTTTGAAATTTCCTCAATTTTTATTTTTTAGCAAGATGGGACTTTTCTTGTTAGGAGCATACTTGAGTCGTTTTAAGTAAGCCAAAACACACACACGCACGTCATTTATTCGCGAATGACCTTGCAAAAAAAATAAGTCGAGGAATTTCATTCTTGTACTGCATGATTGATGAAGAACCCCGGAGTCCAAATATGGCGATCCGAAGCAAATTGAGGCCGATAATTTTATAAACAAAGGCTGGGGCGAAGACAGTTTGCACTGGATTGGAATGCTCCTATCAGATGTATCCATATCAAAGTTCGATTTTTCGAACGATCAGAGATTTTTTGATGCCTCAAGCACCACTGGGCATTGATCTGTTATGATTTTGTCCAAAATGCTTCAGATTCCTTTCAATTGTGATCGCAGGAGTTGTTGATGGACTTGCACTAGATTGGCGTTGACGTAACACTTTGTTACGAAAGGTTATTGAGTGAATTAGATAACCATTTTTTTTTACTAGCAGTGTTTGTAAATGATATCGCTGGAAGCATTAAGTCTGTGCGTGTAACATCTTTTTTTAATTCCTTGTTCTATATCTTTAAGGAATTGGCTCAGAGCGGAAATCTTGTTCAGAATTTCTACAACTTTGTTTCTTATAAACAAGGAAACGGGAAGTTTTTGGATACCTGACTCCTTGGGCCTTAATGCTAAATTATTTTTTTAAAAAAATTCTTATACCTCATTTCCCTTAGAAATTGCCAATTTGTAGCTGTCTTTTGATTGTCGTATGTCGAGCGAATCATTCGATTTCCTCAATTTTTGTATTCGGCTTTTGTCATAAATCTCTAGAATTACTGCAGTGGCAAGGGAAAAAAAACATTTTTTGGATGTTTTAGTTATCGAGACTTAACAATGAAAGGCTCCCGTTAACCGGCCGTTTTGATTACGAGGACGTAATGTTAATCTTATGGAATTTCGACTACCATTCTCAAATATTTACTGTTTATCTATTTGACTGCGATAAAGTGCATCTGAAAGAGCAAAAAAAAAAAAAAAAAAAAATGATAAAGGCTTCTACGGAATTACTTTTTTTCTCCAATTTTTAAAAATATTTTTACCCCTACCCCCCTTTTTTTAATGATTCGCTTGTGAGTTCTCTGGTCTTTAAAAAAAAATTTTTCTTCCGATTTTTTAAAATAAGTAATTCCGCAGAAGCTTTTATCGTTTTTTTTTTTTTTTTTTTTTTTTGCTCTTTCAGATGCACTTTATTGCATTCATATAGATCAAATAGTAGAAAATTTGAGAGCAGAAGTAGAAATTCCATACGATTAACATTACGTCCACGAAATCAAAATGGCGGGAGTGTTAAGATAAACAATTCTCGGAACAGCTGTTTGTATTCAAAAGCTATGAATGCGATTTTATTTCTCAGATTTAAAAGTTCATTACTTTTCCGGTTTCATTTACAATCTAATAAAAATTCATCAAAAACATATATTCAGATTTGAAAGTAATTGAAAGCAAATGCAAGGGGCCAATTTAAAACTTATAGCTTTGATTATAAATTAGGAAGAAAAACTAAAATTAACAATATTTCAAACTTGTGGTTACTAAAATTAGCTGAATTATAATTGAACATTACTGCTTTTAACTAGTGTATAATTTTGTGGATGTTGTAATTTTTAAGGAATTCATTTGAATTGGCAGAAATTATCATTCAGTGAGATAATGCTTCAGGAAATGTGAGGAAATAACCATGAAGATTCTAATTTAGTTCTAGAGACTGTAATGTACTTCCTTACACTGGCGCCTGCTTCAATATTTCTTTAACAAGCCACGATTGCTTACAATGACGGTTAACACTAGAACTGGGAAAGGGAGGTGTGACGGATTACTCACTTAATGGGAAGAAAACAGGTTACAGTTACACATTTATCCCTTGTCTCTCTCTTTTGTGACGTCATCGAGACCCAATATGAAGAATTTTTCTAGAAACGTTTCCTTATTATCCGTGACGAAAACGACGGGAGCCGGAGGGGGAAAGATTGAGTGATGCCAAAGAAAACCTTTCTCTCTTTCTCGCTAAATGTTATTGTTGAAAATGATTCCATTTCCTAAAATTGTTTTCTTATTTTATTCTTAAGATATTGATCCAATAAAGATGTTTCTTTTTGTTCTAAATTTTAGAAATCATATCAAAACCAATATCTTATAACATGAGACATATCGGCATTTAATATTATACGTATTCTCTACTTCTACCCCAAGGGAAAAAACGTAGGGAAAAAAAAAAAAAAAAAAACCCAGCAACCAGAAATCTAGATCAATTAATACACTCCCTTCCTCTTGAAGAAATTGAAAATATTTATATATACTTCTTCATTATTTTCTCAAAGAATTATGACCCGTGTGGTGACCGGGAATGACTATCCCATTGTAGCTCATGCATGTCGTAAGAGGCGACTCAAATGGGTACCCAGCGTCTGGGGGTATAGTAGGGTACCCTGCCCCTGGGGATTATATCAGGGGACCTCACGGACTTATCTTCAGGTAAGTATGGGCATCATGATCCCGAAGGACACTAGTGATGTTTTTCTTTCCTATGGGGTTTACTGTCTTTGATAAAAACCCGGGTGACGCTCTCCCGGGATACCCTAGATATCCTGCTCTATTTTCAACCCTCCTTCTCGTCAACCAATTTTCGTTTTTTTTTTTTTTTTTTTTTTAAATTTCTTCTCGTCTAGACTACAGTTAAACCTTGTTTGGGGCAGCACATCTGGATCTTGCGCCGCTAACCTTTACATTCACTCACTCAAAGAATTATACAAAATTTAACTTGCAAAACATTAAAAAAGCATTACAATCTTGAAAGAAATTTTAAACATTTTTACTAAAAGCGGTCTAGGTGTCTTTAACAATGTAAAGAAAAAATCGGTTAATTTAATTCCCAACATTTTTGAAATTCTGTGTGAGGACAAATGCGAATCATAACTTCCAAATCACCCAAAAGGATCGCGATAGCCTAATTCATGGTCGCGGCCGGGTGGTTTTCGTCGAGTCTTAAGTTCGAACCTTGAGGCCCCTTAAGACCCGCCGTGTATCTGGCCCCCAGGTTACCCTAGCGATCCTTCTGTATTTTCGACCCTTCTTCTTGTCAACCAATTTGTCTTCTCGTCTAGACCATAGTTAAATCTTGTTTGGCGCAGCATAGCCATATCTGGCTCCTGCGCCAATAAACTTTACTTTCTCACTTGACCCTCTTGTCGATCAAATTTTTTTTTCATTGTTTTACCATCTAGATCACAGATTTACCTAGTTTGCCGCAGTATGGCTATGTCTGCCTCTTGCGCCAATAAAACTTCACTATCATCATCATTACCGCCGTGTATCTGGGGCTGATCTCGTGACCACGGTAGCCTAGTGATCATGGCTTCGGATTCGTGGCCGGCGGTCAGTCGCGGGTTCGATCCTTGGCCGTGAAAGACCCACCGCGTAGCAGGGGCTGATGCACGTTAAACCTGTCTGGGCCCAAAGTCCTCCGGTGGGCTTGGTGTGGAGAGGAGGTGCCAGCTTTGGTGTCGTCCTCGTCACTTGACCGAAGTTCAAAATTACGAGGTCCGTCGCAAATTGCCCTCGTGTTGCTTCTAGTGTGACGTTAATATAAAATAAACTAGACCGGGGCTAATATCCGCTGTGCAGTAAGCCTCGTGTTTCTCAGTACGACGTCGATAAAACAATCGCATCTACTATTTTTCGAGCTGTAGGGTCATAGTGAAATAAAATTTCTACATTAATAAATTTATTGTAGCTACTTAATAAATTATAATGTTCAATTATACATCTACAAATGTCATTGTAGAACTACAAAAATTTAGAAAAATTCTTTTATTTTCTTTTGAGTTAAGAAATTCGAAAATTGTTTGTCAGTTATTTTTTTCAAGATTCAAGAAGAAAGTGAACCTCGGATACATGATCCCCTCATTTTCTGTATATCTTTCAACGAGGGCTGGCAATGTGTTCATATATGCTCTGGCTCGATATTTGTGGTTCACAATCTGATGGGATGTAATATTTCGGCATCATACGTAATTTTTGTCGTCAGTGGGCTTCTTAGTAATCCCTGTTGAGTTTCCACGTCTTTTTTTTTCATGACACTATTTACCGCTTTGGAGACGTCAATTTTACACGTTAGAGTTTTCAATTTCCGTTTGGTACTCATATTATATAACAATACTTGTTAACCGATCAGATAAGTGCTGGCTGATAGTAAACTTATTTTAAGCAGTGGTTCAAAGCATAAACAGACATTACGTACATAGGTTTAATGAATTGAAATGTAAGTGTACAAAGTGCAACAAAACAAAACAAACAAACACACATTTCGGTGAATTAACTGACACTTAATTTCCTATTATTTCGAGTTATGGGCATTCACAAAGTGGCGTCATCACATTACTAATTTTGACAAACTGAGTTTTAATTTTTTCGCTTCCGAGTTATGGCATATAAATATATACCCAATAAGGAAATAATATTTTGTTTTCGCGATTATCATAAGTAATTCGATGCAAGGCTTATTTCCGGGTTTATCGGAAGGTAATGTCTACTTTCTTCGTCTTTCTGAGGATTAGGAATAAACGAGATTCAGTTTTCACCGTTTAGTGATGTTCCGACAATGCGCTGTAATTTTGGCGATTTTTTTAATTTTGTTCCGTCGCCAATAACCCTCGTGTTACTTCTAGTGCGGCGTTAATAAAAACTTTAAAAAAAAAAAAAAACTGATAAGGCGCTGTTCTTTCTTTATTTGGAAGTCTAAAATTAGGATAGGGATTTTAATCGATTTAAAAAAATAATTTCTTTTAAAAAACCAATTTTATGGTAAAATCTCACAAAAATGCATCTAATTGCAGTTTAAAAACTTTTAAATGCAGGCTTTAAATTGATTTTTCTATTTTAAGTTGCCCTTTAAAACTTATTTTATAATTTATGAAATGGAACTAGTTTAAAATAGAATTTATGGATTAAACTTTGTTGTAAATTAATGTCTTGGAAAGAAGATATCCGAGGATAATGTAGAGTCGAACCCTTATTTTTTTCACAAGACGTCAAAACTTCCTGATATGAGAAGACATTAATACATTTCTTTCTGTTTTATATTTCGTGAGAAGTTCCAATTTGCAATAGCAATCTTATACTCCGAATTAGAGAAAGGAATATGAAATGGTGCTTGCTCAACTTAAAACCAGCAAAAAGAGTTGCATAAGTGGAGAAAGAATTTTTTCCGATAGAACCCAGACTCTAAACGGTGGAGCATTAAAAGGTTGTTTTTGAAAAGGTTGTCTTTAAAAATTTTGGCCTAACAGAGAGTACACTATTTTAATACTTTATGTGTATCTTTAGTTGGATTTGAATGTTCACGAAAGACCAGCCTTGTAATCGGGGCCGATGCACGTTAAATCTGTCGAGGCTCAAAGTCCTCCCATGTCGTAGTGTGGTTGTTAGGAGAGGGGGTGCCATTGTATTATATAATTAACTGAAGAAAGTAATCATGAATTGAAAGCGTAAAAATGTGTTGGAAAGCATATTTTTAGAAGCAAAGGAAGACACCCCAGTAGCTTGTAATTGGTTGAGGGATTATTCTTTCAGGTTCACGTAATGTTGTTTTATGGAAGTTTATTAAAACAGATTTCACATACCATCAAGAAAAAAAATATTCATTCATCGCATGACTTATAAAAGATCCTTTAAACAAAACAGCAGATTCGTTTGATAATGATAAATCATTAGTTAAAAGTTTTACCTATACTGTGCACAAAACATAGTAATTACCTTTGTTATAAGTCCTTGGGTATGAAAGTTTTTGTTTTGCTTCTTTGTTTTTACGAGCTTGAATTGGATCGTCGTATTTTTACTATTGATAAACTTCTTGAAATGAGATACCGGAAAGATTTTTGGGATAAATTAATTTTGCTTGAAAATTAGAACAACGTTATTTACATTTAAACTCATAATCTGTCGTAGAGCTCTTAATATTAACAAATACTATGTATTTTGCACGATTTTTTAATATTAAGCCGTTAAGCGCCACACGCACGGTATTTCATGAAAAGAATAAAGGTTCCATCAGGCCAAGAATACATTTTATGATTTATGTTTGCTAATTTATAATGTGGCCGCTGTAGCATAGTGGTAATGGTTTCGGATTCGTGACCGGCGGTTTTCATTCTGTCGTGGGTTCGATACTTGGCTGCTAAAGACCCACCGGGTAGCTGGGGCTGATGTACGTTAAATCTGTCGGGCTCAAAGTCCTCCCATTGGCGTGGTGTGGAAATTAGGAGAGGGCGTGCCAGCTCGGGTGTCGTCCTCGTCACTTGACCGAGGTTCAAAATTACGAGGTCCGTCGCCAATAGCCCTCGTGTTGCTTCTAGTGCGACGTTAATAAAAACTAAAGTAAGCTGCTTATTTTTAATGATGTTCAGAGTTATCGGTATCGGTGTTGTCATTTTTGCCTTTTCTTTCTCGTATACTGAGAATGTATGATTCAACAAAAGAGCCTTCTGGGAAAAATTTCATAGATAAATCAACAAAACCAGAAACGTCTGGTCTTCAAAAATTTAATAATCCAGTGGGAGTAAATTGTGAAGAAATAAGAGGAAAAAAATTGAAAAAAATGTTCTATGCAAAGTTTTGCAAAGAACAGATTTAGCTACGCCTTTTTTTTTTAAATAATTATTAAATTACTCAATTATATATAAGAATTAAAGTAAACAATGAAATATCGAGAAAGGGACAGTAGTGAACTTTAAAGATATTAAAAATAAAGCAAACGATAAATTATTAAATTGAATATTATATCAGCTACATATAATTGAAATTAAAGCAAACGATAATTATGATATTAAATTGAATATATTTAAGCTAAATGTAATTAGAATTTAAGTAAACGATAAATAATTAAACTGTATATATTTAAGGTAATTGGAATTAAAATTGAAGCAAACGTTAAAAAATTGAAAATGTGATCTAGTACGCGAAAAATGATTCAACTAAAACAATAGCGCCTTGGTTGGCTAATAAGTCGAATAGTTCAAAAATATCACTTACAGGCAGTTCACGAAGAAGCTCACCCCATTTCGATGACAATACAGAAAATAAAATAAAGTTTTTGTAGAAGAATATAATATTGAATGACGCGAACCGGGGGGTATGTAATCATCAAGCGCATATAACACGGGTGTTACTCCATGAATATCTGCAGTATTAATCGGAGGATCCCCATTACAATCAATTTTTTTTCTTCTTGACGACGAAGTCTTGCAAATGAACCCCCCACCTCATGAACATCATAACCCTGGTAATTTCTCCCCCTTTTCCATGGTATATTTACTGTGTTTGGTAAACACGGGTGACGCACCCCCGGGATTTGCAAACGAATTTTCTTTATTTTCGACCCTCCTTGTCGACACATTTTTACTTTTATTTATATTTTCTCCTTTTTTGTTGTTCCTTGTTTGGCGCAGCATGGCATCATCTGGCTCAAATGCCGATACACATCACTATCACCCACGTCTTAGAAATTATAACTCTTCAGATCGATTTGTTTGTTCACCTCATCATACTGTTTCTGTACGTCAGAACAATCTGTCGTTACAAACAGGCTTTTAAGAAGGTCCGCTGTGTATACGTGTATGGTCTACTTAGTAAGAAAAATAGTTTAATTCCTAGCGGTCTTTGGGATCCATCACAGCCTGGTGGGACAAATTAACGTCAGTTGTTACGCGGGTCAGTGGACAGCGGTAGCCTTATCTATGGTCGCGAACTTGCGGCTTACGTCGAGTCGTAGACTTGAGCCTTGATGCCATTTGAGACCCGCCATGTAGCGGGGCTAATGCACGTTAAATCTGTTGAAGCTCAAAATCCTCCCTTTGGTATGGTGAGGAAATTAGGAGAGGAAGATGCCTCGTCATTTAACTGTGGATCAAAATTACGAGGTCCGTCGTCAATAACCCTCGTGTTGCTTCTTAGTGCGACGTAAATAAATAATCATAATCTTAGGAAAGTGGAGCCATTATTTGGCGGTGAAAATATTGCGGCGGATGACGTCACCAAAACGTTGTCTAGGTAAACCAGATGGCGTGGTTTTATAAAGAACGTTGAATGCGAAGAAACCACGTCACACTGGTTTGCATAGAAAACGTTTTGGTGACGTAGCTTCACGGACCGCTGTGACAGTTAAAGTGTTAAATAATTTTGGGACACAGATTTTCAATTCTATTTTACAACGTTTTTCTGAATTTCACTTGGTGTGTGTGTGTGTCATCAAATTTTCGATCGTTAATTTAATCAACTTCCCATCAAGCTAGAGCTTTGAAATTTTGGGAATCGTTCGTACTCGCCTAACAATGCAATATTTATACGTTTGCGACAAGTTTTAAATAATATTTCAATAATTTTAATAAGTCAAAATATTCTTTCCTCTAGGCGCTTTTAGGATTGAGGGAAAAATTTCTTTCCCCCTCTGGGAGCACCGGGCACTCCCCACACCGCATGAGGTTATCGTAAACCTTTTGTACTCACAAAGGGGAGATACTATCTCCCCTTTACAATCTCCGAGATAGTAAGGGTTGCTGACTTTTAGTCAGTAATTATTCGCAAGAAAGAAAGTTTCCAATATTAGGCGCCATATCTTATCACAATAATTTTTTCTGAATTCTGGTTCCCATTTTTTTTTTTTTTTTTTAATAGAATGACTTACAAACTTTCAAATGCATGTTTTGATTTTATATTATGAATTTTTTAATAGGCTCACAAATGTCTCTTTTTAAGTAAATTTTAAAGATAAAATAACTAACAGTTTTAATTAATATTTCAATAATTTTCTCTAATAAACTTTGCCACCATATAAAAACGTTGCTTTTAAAAACGTTGGTTTTTATATCGAATTATTCCTCATCTTTTGAATAAATTTATATTGTTTAGGAAAATTATTTCACTAAAAACTTTCTCATTGTTTAGATGTTCAAAATTACTCCGGGCTAAGATTGAAATTTCTCTGTAACTCAAAATGATGAATTAAAACTTTAATATTTTCCATTTAAAAATAGTTATAGATAATTTTGAATTAATGTTTAGAATGGACTTATTACCGGAGGACTTAACATATTAAAATATTTTTCACTTTGTTCTAACAAATCATTTTGTTGTATATAGCAAATCCGTTTGTAAAAAAAAAAAGTAGAGGTGGGGGGAATGCAATGTTTATATAAACTATACTCTTATAATACTTGATTCATATAAATTAAGTTACATAAATCTGTTAGTAATTTATATTGATGTAATATGTCATGCGAATAATATCTAAACGATGGTTTGTAATTGATTTCTCTCTCTATGCTTTTATTTTATACGATATAAAAATATAGCATTTCCTGGCTCACTCACGGAAAGATAGTTGTACAAATACGTCTCCCTGAAATGGGGAATTTGTTAAAAAAGTTACTTTCTTTCGTTCACTTGCTGAACACAAAACGTTACGGCCGCAATGACAAAGTGATCATTGTCGAAACGAGAGTTGTTTTTGTTGAGGTTACGGGTTCGAGTCTTGAAGCCACTGAAGATTTGATTGGCTCTTAGGCCATTAAACTCTTCTATCAATTACATTGACTTAGGCGTTTTATCAAAGAAATTGTTCCCAGATGTTCCCGTGTTTGTGAATTGCATTCTCATTGTTCGAGACAGAAGGATCGGAATCGGTGTTGTCCTTTTTGTTGACTCTGAAAGTCGGATAACGTTCATAAACAAAGATTTAAAAAAAAAAAAAAAAAGCTTAAAATGTATCCTTGGCCTGGTGAACTCTTTTTCACGAAATACCGTGAAAAAGTTTCTAAAAAAATGATAGCGCGTAACATTGCGGCAAATAATTACCCATTTTCTGGTAAGCATATCGGTTTATTTTGCGTTAATTTGTCTGGTTCCGCAAAATATTTCTGTTGAAACAAAATTCATGAATCACTCGTTCTGAAATAGCGATGGAAAAAGTCTTTTTACAGTCTGATCTTGCGATGGGAATATTCAAAACACTGTGGAAAAGAAAAACTTTTATCCTATTATTACCACCATGATTCATCCTTAATTACGTACGAGTTTTATTTGATGTTGCTCTGTTTCCTGAGTTTTCTAATCACCATTTAAAATCACCGATTTCAAACTAAACTATTCCTTCTGTTGCTAAATAAGACTACAAATTGTTGACCGTTTTTTCAGCTGAGCAGCAAAAGCGTGAAGCAGTTTCCGCTGGTCACGTGGGAAAAGAACTCGTTTCGATTGGATGCCGATCTCCAATTCAAAACATTTACGCGGGAAAGTGCACTCGAGCTTGACGATGATTGGTTTGCTGTTGAAACAACTATTGCACTGTTCCGCTCCGGAGGAGATAATTTCTCATGCGACCATTTAGAGATGTATTTTTTTTTTTAAAAACTCCTCCTTAAAGAAGTATTAAATATTTGGTTCTTCTGTTTCTCAAATTTAGTTTTAAAACTTTTCGCTCAGTAAAGAAGCACGTATTCTAAAATGACCTTTTTTTTTTTTTTTTTTTTTTTTTTTTTAAAACAAGCAATAAAAAAAGGGAATATTTTCTCCATTCCAGGTTGAAATTAATTACAAAAAATATATGCGATCAAAAATGTACTATTAAAAATGGAAAATAATCTTGTTGCAAAAGGGTAATTCATTTCGTCTTTTATCTATCTTTTATCCAACCATCTTGCAAACCAGCAGCAAAAAATTGATAATATACTTTAGAATTTATGAATAATGGAGATTATTTCCTAGATTTTTGTTTTTTCCAAGATAAGTCTTTTTTTTTTTTTTTTATAAATTTATTCTTGTTTGAAATATATTGTAAATTACTAAATGTCAAAATAAAAAATAAAAAAATTGATCAAGGCTCCCGCTTACCGGCCATCTTGATTTCGTGAACTTAATCTTATAGAATTTCTACTTTTGCTCTAAAATTTTTACTATTTATTCTATTTCAATGCAATACAGAGCATCTGAGAGAGCAAAAAATAATGAAGGCTTCTGCGGAATTATATTTTCTCCACAATTTTTGAAAATATTTTAGAATATTTTTTTTTAAAGACCAGAAAACTCGCTAACGAATCTTTGAAATAGGGGTGAAAATGTTCTCAAAAAATCGGAGAGAAAAAGTTATTCGGTAGAAGCCTTCCTCAATCTTTGTTCTTTCAGATGCACTATTGCATTCAAATAGTAAAGATGTGAGAACGGGAGTCGAAATTCCATAGGTTTAAAATTATCTGACGAAATCAAAATAACTGGCAAACGAAAGCCTTAATTAAGACACCTAGTTAATTACCAATAAATTATCTTAGTTAAGCGCCTCAAATTTTTATAAATTACTTATTTTACATTTAAAAAATTTATTCCATTTAGCTCATCTGTAAATTAAAGCCTTCATGTTTTAAAACGTTTTTCTGAATTTCACTTGGTGTGTGTGTCATCAAATTTTCGATCGTTAATTTAACCAGCTTCCCATTAAGCTAGAGCTCTGAAACCTTGGGAATCGTTCTTATTCGCCTTACAATGCATTATTTAGACATTTACGACAAGTTTTAACTAATATTTCAATATTTTTTTTAGTACGTAATTTGTGTAGTAACCTCGTGCCATCTATGGAAGATATATTGAATTACTCAAAGAGAGTGGTCTTAAAGACGAGAGAGATATGAGGTTTCTTACAAAGTTTTAACTAATATTTCAATAATTTATTTTAATAAACTTTGCAACCATATAAAAACGTCGGTTTTTATCTTGTTAAACTTTTCTTTACTTATATTCAAACATTAGTTTACTTTGCCCTAACTATTCGTAGAAACGATCTAAACGAATAGTATGTAGTAATATACGGATTCTCCCCCCCCCCCCCGTTCATAAGTTAGACATTAAATATTTTCTGCACTATAAAAGAAATTTCCTATACTATAAAGATGCGAGCCTTGATGTAAACAGATATATTAATCTTAAATATATTAACTATAATTATATTTATATTAATCTTAAATATATTCATTATAATTATAAGTAGATACAATTTAAATTAATATATTAAACATTTATATAAATAATCAATTTTGGTTCTAAATTAAATATAATCGGAGTAAGGAATGAGTTACGTGTTATGAAAATTCTCCACTGCTTACAAAAATAAAGGACAACTGTAGGCAGAAAATGTCGATTCTGGGACAAGTGGTGCGTGGAGTCGTATTTTCCAGTGAAAGCCGGTTCTGGGACAGTTAGAGCGTGGATCCCTGTGATATCTCTGTGGAAATCACTTCCGGGGAACCACTGGGGAGCAGATAGTAAGATCGTAAAGGTTGATAACATTCGTCTTGTAGGAAGGATTTTTTTTACAAGTAAACAGAGATGACTTTTGATATTGAAAGGCTTTTATACATAAGTACAATTGAAATAAGTAGTACCGATGTAATCGGTCGCGAGCTCACGGCTGGCGTTCCTTCCGTCGAGTGAGTGAGTGAATGTAAAGTTTATTGGCGCAAGAGCCAGATATGGCTATGCTGCGCCAAACAAGATTAAACTGTGGTCTAGACGTGAAGTTGAAAAAAGATAAGTGGTTGACAAGAAGGAGGGTCGAAAATAGAGAAGGATCGCTAGGGTATCTCGGGAGTGCGTCACCCGTGTTTACCAAAGACAGTAAACCCCATGGGAAAGAAAAAGATCACTAGGGTACCTCGGGTTCATGAAGCCCGTACTTACCTGAAGAAGGCAAGTCCCTGAGATCCCCTGATATAATCCCCAGGGGCAGGGTGCCCGGCTATACCCCCAGACGCTGGGTACCCATTTTAGTAGCCTTTTACGACATGCATGAGCTACAGTGAGACTATTCTGTCATCCCCGGTCACCACACGGGTCTTTTTGCTGTAAGTATTAAAATTTAAGATTGAAACGTTTATTCGAGAGATATGACTGAATAAACATTCCTTAAATGTTAATCGCTATTTTTAATATATATATATATCATTTTCTTCCCGTTTGGATATTTCAGAGTTGGAAGGCCTTTCCCACCCCCTCTTATTTTTGTCTGAGAGAGTATCTTTAAGATTAACGTTGTATTTCTTTCTTTCTCTTTACATTTTTCATACCTAATAAATCCTTCCTTTGTCAGTGATCGACAGAATCCAAAAACATTAAGAAACCTGCTGTTTAACAAGTGTCACTATCAGATATGAGTCGCCTCATCGGCGACTTGCGTTAAGTCCAGACTGGTGTCCCACTGACCGCTAGACAGTTATCGACCTTCATGCCTTCCTCTTCCTCCCCCAGATGATCCTTGACACCCCTTGAATAAATATTTTCATCCTTGGTTTACTATAAGTAAGTTTACTTCGAAGGTTAGATGGACGGAAAGAATTTTTTACTGAAATAAATGACGAGAGTTCTACGAATATAATTAGGTGGATTTTTTTTTGTTTGTTTACTTTAAATTGAATAAAATAGAACATTTCTATAAAATGATAAACAAATTTTACTAGTGATTACCTGAATCCTGAAAGGAGCGAGATTTGTTCTGTAAACATGAGATATTCTAATGCTCCTTACTTACTTAATTCACTTATTTTTTGGACAAAAAGTGAATGCAATATCCACCCCGTATCATGTTCTTCACATATTCGTATCATGTATTTCAAATTAATTTGATTTTGTCGGATTTATGTCAAATCTAATGATAATTTGTGTCATTGTTACAAAAACCAAGATCAAAATCAAAGTAAATATCTACAAAGAAATGTGTTCTTGATTCAATTTTCTAACAGCACTGTAGAGGAACTAATACCTGTCAAATTTATTGAAGTTCGCAGTCTTTATGTTACCACGTATGGTGGAAGAAGAGGGTGCCTGTCTTGGTGTCGACCTCGTCAATTAACTTAGTTCAGAATTTCGACACATATTGGCTGTGGTTAGCTGAACTTTAAGAAGCGTTCATTACAATACAATTATTATTGCGTATCATGCACGTCTAATACAATATAAATTAAATTTTATAAATCCGAGTACGTTAATAAAATAAACATATTCATTTCAAACACAATTATCTGTTCGTGCTGTTTATTACTCAAATTCAGATGCGATTGCATCATAGCGCATGATTTCATTGCTCAGATTTATTTTCAATAGAAATCAATGATCTAAAAGTTTAATCCTTGCTGTGGAAAATATGACCATATGGTCCTTTCTCTCCTATACCGTATCTCACATTCGCCATAAAATGAAAGTGATTAACATTATCTATAGCCATGCTTCTAAATTGTATCTATGCTTTCAAATGTAGCTTTCTGATAATACTCGCTCTTTTGGCAACAAGCACTCATTTTTATGGAAAATTTAAACTTAATTTTTAAGAATCCTATCTACCGATCATTTTGATGAAGTGAACATAATATTAATTTGATGGAATTTCTACTACCGTCCACAAAAATCCAGACTATTTTACCTATTTGAATACAAAAAAGGCGCATTCGAATAAACAAATAATAGTGCAATTTTCTGTGAAAATACATATCACTTCAATATTTGAAAATATTTTAGAATATTTTTAAAGACAGGTAAGGTTTCAAACGAGTAAGTAAATAGGTGTAAAAATATTTTCAGAAATCGGGAAGGAAGTGTAATTCCGAAGAAACCTACATTATTTTTTTTGCTCTTCTGGGTACACATTTTTGCATTCAAATAGATAAAAAATAATTCGAGATAAAAACCAACGTTTTTAAAAACAACGTTTTTATATAGTGGCAAAGTTTATTAAGAAATTTTTTGAAATATTAGTTAAAACTGGTCGCAAATATCTAAATATTGCATTGTTAGGCAAGTAAGAACGGTTCCCGAAATTTCAGAGCTCTAGCTTGATGGGAAGTTGGTTAATTTAACGATAGAAAATTTGATGACACACTGATACACACACACACACAGAAACACACACCAAGTGAAATACATAAAAATGTTAAAAGTAACTAAAATTAATTAATTCACCCGGTAAATTAAATGGTTGGAATGCAGTTTAACCCAATCACTATTGGCAACAAGAATTATTTGGCAGTGTTTTGCCAAATGTGGCTACCCTGGTCCGTTTTACGGACTTAACGTTCAGCCAAACAAAAAAAAATCGCCAACTTTGGTGCCAATTTTTGAAATCGCGCCAAGTGGTTGGGATAAACTGCATTATTGAAGAAAATACTAGCTAAAACTTGTCGCAAATGTCTAAATATCGCATTGTTAGGCGAGTGAGAACGATTCCCAAGGTTTCAGAGTTCTAGCTTGATGAGAAGTTGGTTAAATTAACGATCGAAAATTTGATGACACACACACACCAAGTGAAATTCAGAAAAACGTTTTAAAAATAAAGTTTTGAGGACTGCAGTAAAAGTTATATATGGTTAACATATGGTTCATGAAATTAAAATGGCCACCAGACGGAGCCTTAGCTATTTACAAACGTTTAATATAAAATCTTTTATTAAATTACTTAGAATGGTGCATTTTATAAATGAGCTAAAATATAGTTAATGTAGAAATATATATGTATATAACTCACGAAAACGTAACATAAATATTTATCTAAGATTACATACTTCTATAATAATTACATAAAACGTAAAATTAAAAAATGCATGTTTGTCTTAATTTTGAAATTATCCCATCATTTCTAATGATTCTATAATATTATATTGCCGAATCGGTATACTTTTAAATTTTTGCATATACAATATTCAATTAAAATGATCCATTTCACTCTTTTAAATGTTAAAATTCTGACCCTAAATTTAAATTTACATATGAAAAAAAAAGATTATTCCATTTTGAATGTCATAAAATGCAGACGTAAATGACATCTAAGAAATACCGATTTTAAATTTTAATTTTCATATAATGCTTTTAAAAACGGAGTGAATCATGGAAATTCGAGAACTATTATAATTCTAGAAGTTTCGTAAATATAACTTATCAAAACGTTTTATTCAAATCGTGCAGACAAGTCAAGCAATTCTATGGCACTTTGGACTGAAATCATTCGATTTCGAAGTATATGGAATTCTCAGAAACGAAGGAATAGAAAAATATTAAACTAAATGTATTCTTCCTATCAACAGAGCAAGTAAAGAACAATTCATAATAATACTCATTTAAAATGCACGTAATAAATACAAAGATGGCTAACTCATTTCAGTCAAATTGAGTTTCGGACAAACTTTGTACGATTTATTCTTCACAACTATCCATTGTTTTAACACCTAAAAACTTGATTTTAAATCATTTTAAGATCAAATCAAAACACTAACTTATTATAAGAAATGGCATTGAGTCCAGTCACGTACCCATAAATTAATTTGGAGGGTTGTATATCTTCATTACCACAAAAGAAGCAATTTCTTCAGTTTAGAATTACCACGTGGTAGAAACTAAAGAATATGCTACATCAATTTTATTTTTCTTATTTAAAAGCGTTCAAGGATTGATATATTTTTCTTTAAAATTACAAAAATAAATATCACATCAGAGAAAAATAAAAAAATATAACATGAGAACTAAAATTATAACTAAAAGAATTAGTGAACTTCAACTAGATTAGAAAAGAGATAAAAATATTTGATAATTGAAACAACGGTCAAAATTTTTAAGAAATGGTTAAAAGGTGCGAGTATAAAATGAAATGAAAAATTCTATTTCTGATAGTTTTTACAGAGTTACATTTATTCTTTGCTTTTGTTTTTTCACCATATTTAAGACTTAGATATTTTCCTATAGAAGCTTGATTTCTGTCGAAATCGTCTGTTGTGCAGGTAATTTCTTTTTCCACAGCTGATATTCTGCAGTCGGAATATCAATGCTACAATATATATATATATATATATATATATATATATATATATA
>BMAW01118832.1:186644-232236 GCA_019974015.1 Nephila pilipes
CCCGAAGTTCAAGTATTTTTTATTGATCACTCATTTCATTTGTCCTCTTGTATAATGTTCTTTGGCTGAAAAAGCTTGCTTTGCTTATCTGACATCTTTTGTAAATTAAATGAATTGAATCTGTTATTACGAAGTGCAGATGTCATCATTTTCAGTATACGTGATAAAATTGAAATAATTCTCAAAAACCATCTTTTGAATCTTTTGTCTGCTTATGAATGAGACCCGGGGGGGGGGGACCGGGAATGACAGAATAGTCCCATTGTATCTCATGCATGTCGTAAGAGGCGACTAAAATGGGTACCCAATCTGGGGGTATGCCTTTGGTGATTATATCAGGGGACCTCAGGGACTTATCTTCAGGTAAGTATGGGCATCATGACCCCGAAACACCCTAGTTATCTTTTTCTTTCCTATGAAGTTTACTGTCTTTGGTAAACACGGGTGTCTCTCCCGGGAAACCAAAGGCTCTCCCGGGATACCCTAACGATCCTTCTCTGTTTTCGACCCTCCTTGTCAACCAGTTTTTTTCTTCAATTTTTTTCGCGTCTAGACCACAGTTATATCTTGTTTGGCGCAGCATAGCATAGCCACATCTGGCTCTTGCTCCAATTACATTTATATTCACTCATTCACTGCTAATGAATGAGTACGAATGTTTCGGTTCTCTCAGCAGCTTTTTTTATCAAAAAATTCAATTGCACTTGATGAAAACAACATTAAACGGAGTATTTGTGAACAACTGAAACAACCTTCAGTTAACTTTCGATGACCATTTTCTAAATAGACGCACGACATCACTATCAAACTACTGAATGCTTAATCTATTTCAAGGGCATGCAAGCTTAGTGACCTAACTTTCCTGATAAAAGAAACTCATCGCGTTAAAAGCTATTTTTAAAGACCACTCTTTGACTCCTGGCTCAGTGTATAAATGAATGTACGTTTTGTGAAAAACCGCGCTTACTACCCTGTATGAATTTATAACCCTTTGGCACAAAATATGTGTTTGAGAAAGGATTTTCGACATAAATACATTATAGAGATAAATACAGAAACTGATTAAATCCAGAACCTGTGTATGCGTGTGAAAGACTGAAATTATTGGACATTGAGTCAAACTTTGAATTTAGGTGTCCCATCAGACAAATATCCTATTAAGAGTTTGTTTTTCTAATTTTTTTTTAATTTTTAATTTAATGTATGCTTAACTAGAACCAGGTGGTTTGTTGAATTAATTTTGTATCCATATTCTTGTAGTTATCATTCTAGATTTCGTTAATGTTTGTGTGTTCAGATGTTTTATAATGTATACATGTTTTTGTTACTTGTTATGAACTATTGTGCAACAGGGGAATAAGTGCTCTACTTTTGTTTCCTTACCCGCTACTAACGACTGCACAATGTGGCCGCGGTAGCTTAGAGGTTGAGGCATCGGACTCGCTGCCGGCAGTTTACGTTGAGTCGGGGGTTCGAGCCTTGATGCCAATGAAGACCCACCCTGTAGCCGAGACTGACGCACGCCTAATCTGTAGCGGCCCAATGTTCTCCCGTAGGCGTGGTGTGGAAGTTAGTAGAGGGGGAGGGGGTGCCAGCTCAGGTGTCATCCTCGACACTTGACTGAGGTTCAGAATGATGAGGTCCGTTGCTATTAGCCATTTTGTTGCTTCTAGTGTAACGTTAAAAACTCCAAACCAAACGACTACATTAGGGATTCGGCAATTTCCTTCGAACTTAAGAAAGGTTTCGCACAAGGAGAAAAAGTTTGGAAACCACTGATTTACAACATAAAGTGTAGAATAAATTTTATCCAAATATCTCGGTTATTTCTTTGTTATAATTATTCCCAGACTATACCCCTTGGAATTCGAACCAAACCAATTCATCTTGTAATGTTTCTTTGTTTTTTCAGAGAAAAGCGAAAAGAGAACAATCCGACAGTGTGCCTCCAATGTTTTCGATCCCTCAAGGCCTTGCTACTACCGAGCTGGCTTCGGTGGCAAGACGAACGTCTGCAACTGCTTGGGTGACGGCTGCAACTCTGCTTCGCAAACTGCCGCGACTCTCTTTGTGACCATTGGATCCTTCTTGTTTTACAAGTTCCTCGTGTAGAACTGCAACGATGACGATTCAAACTTTTATCGATATTGTCAACGCACATTTCACTAAAATGTGTGCTTGCGAATACGGTGTACTAAATGATCTGAAGGCTTCTGAAAATTTGCATCAAAAAAACTGATTTGTGTTTTAATTTTTTTTCTTTCTTTCCATATATTCTTTTGTTGCTTGGTTTTAAGAAGCCTTTAAATTATTTCTGTGCACTATTGTGTATAACTATTCATATTGTTTTCGTCGCATACATTAAATTAAAACTATTCAATATTTGTTATTGTTGGAATAGTGCATTTTTGTTATGCTTTTATTGGAATTTCTGTGAATTAAATTTTTTCTATTGGATTTGTATTTTATGTTTATTTTTTTATGTGTAAACGGTTGCCATTTAGAGAGAAATTTTGGTGTAACTGTTACAAAATGCAGAACTGACAAATGAATTTATGGTTGTATAAAATTTAAATATATATATAATTTTAATAATTTGCTTTTGAACTAAGGTTTTGTTAAAATGCACATATATATGTTTAATATTAAAAATATTAGGTAATAGCATTTATTAGCCAAATCAAATGTATTTTCGACAAAATTGAGTCTTTTCAAAATAATCCGAACTAATGAATTTTTAAAATACTTTAAAAATATAATAATATACGCGTAAGAATATTCAAACTGAACACTATACCAGCTAACAATGGATTTGTGCTATTTTCAATATCTTTTATATAGACTCTTAGAAATTTTCAACGAAAGTTTTCAATTATTGTAACTTTGATTTTACAACGTTCTCAGAATTAAAAAAAGAAATTACGTTTACAAAATTTTCTTATCTTGCTGTCGATGTTATTTATGCACCAATTGAAGTCAATATAAATTGTAATGACTCAGTAAATACATAAATGAACAATTTATTTTTCAATTTCTGTAAAAGAAAATATTGATTTTTATTGAATGGAGTGCAATATATATCATAAATGAAGCGAATTGCACTTTTAATTAAATTAGGAATTTGGAAAAGGAATAAGATTTCATAATGTGTTTTGTATGCAGCGTTTGGAATAAAGACTTTATTTCCTGAATATTTTCCTTTTTACACTCTATGGTGAAAATACTATATTATTACATGAAGCGAGATATTTTTTGATCTCTATAGATTACGCAAGTATTAGTCAAATAGCTATCTCACTTTAATTGGCCACATTTCTGCAATATTATCCTTTTTCGAGTAACCCATTCAGCTGTATCATTTGTATTACGAGAGATAAGCGACATTATCTATTATATAAGGATAGCATTTTTCTTCACGACTTGCCTTATTCTACGGCATTTGAATACTATATTTGAAAATGAATGTATTTGTTGTAATGTTTGTAAGTAATTTAAATAACTTTTTATATGAATGAATGAGATTCAGTTTTTCAACTGATCGAATCGGCTAATAACCAAAGAATCCGATATTGTCTGTTGTAATTGTGCCAAGTTGAAAAATTTAAGTTAATACAGGCTTTGTATATAAAATTGTTTAGTTTTAAATTGCTGGTTTTCTTTTCATACTGCTTGCTCGAAATTTTTTGTAGAAAAATCGTGAATAAATTTGAAATATATGTATTTTCTTTTCAAATAAATATTAATATAAATTGATGGTGTTTTAATTTCACATCGAATGCATGCATTCAATCCAGTTCTAAAATTCATTTTCGTAATGTATTGATTTATATTTTCTACTTTTTAGTTTATTGACTGAATTCTAAAATTCAGCTTTTGGTCCTAGTACTCGGCTCGAAAATATTGTAATTATGGGAGATATGTATATAAACGCATATGTAACGAAAATCGTTAACATTTCTGTTTTATTACATATGCAATATGTTTATATATTATCAATTGCAAAGAACTAATAAATTTCATAACATTTGAAGGAATTTCACATATCATTCAAATGTTATGAAATAAGTCTTTGACAATTTTGCATAGTTAATCAACCTACTTATTAAGAAAAAGTTAAAGAATTTAATTTCGATATATATTTGTTGTTACAAATCCCATAAGACGAACATGAAAAAGCAAAATACTTGGAAGTACAAAATACTCGTGTTGCTTCTTGTGCGACGTTAATGAAAACTAAACTAAAAACTCTCGTATGTAAGCAAATCCGTATAGTCGTAACCTTCGTTCGCATTAGTGTTATCATTTTTCTTTCGTCGGAAAAATGAAAAGTGCGACACGAGAGTAACGAATTGTCGTGAAATTTCATATGAAACTTGGGAAAACCGCCACTGAAACTTATAATTCATGAAAGAAGTGTACAGCAATGAATGTTTGCCTGTTTTCGAGTGGCTTAAGCGTTTTAATGATGTTGAAGGTGATTCATGTCCGAGTTGCTTATCCACGTTAAAAACGAGAAACAATATCGAAAATAATCAGTAATCTGGTTCGATCTGATCGTCGATTTTACCACATTTAAATCGATTTAATGTTTAAAAGGGGTAGCTTATTTTAGTTGGTACGGATTGTGTCCAATACCCTTCTAGTGGCTTCTAAGCGCGACGTTAATAAGTAATTGATCACGATTATGAGATTGTTCTTTTCTTCATTTTGCTAGTAAATTTCAAATTTTCATTTTTTTTTCAAGCATCTAGATCGCAGTTACACCTTGTTAAGCGCAACATCGCCATATCTGGTTCTTGTACCATCAAACTTCGTAAAAACGCACTCATTCCCCCCCCCTTTGCAATGTGCGTTCTTTTTTCCTCTAACAATTCGAATTTACTTATCGGCGCAATTCAGCTTGCTCTATAAGCCAACTTCCACTTACTCTATCAACTGCATTCAAGCTGTAAAGTAAAAATTGTTAATATGAAAATCAACTGTAGGAATACACATCTCATAGTCCTTGTTTCTTCCTGGTGCGATGCTAGAGAAACAATCTACATCTCAATTAAAATATCACTCTTGTGGTGACCGGATGCGAAAGAATAATTCCATTGCAGCTCATGCATTTCGTAAGATGCGATTGAAATGGATATCCAATGTCTGGGATACAGACACCCCGGGTTTCCCTAGCGATCCTTCTCTATTTTCGACTCTCCTTTTAGTTAACAGATTTTTGTCTTTCTTTCACGTTTAGACTCAGTGAAATCTTGTTTGGCGCGGCATAGCCACATCTGGCTCTTGCGCCAATAACCTTCACATTCATTCACAGTCTAGGGGTATAACCGGTCACCCAACCCCTGGAGATTATATCAGGGGCTTGCCTTCTAAAGGTGGGTACAGGCATAGGACCCAGGGGCATATAAGTGATTTTTTTTTCCTTTCCCATGGTATTGACGTGGCCGCAGTAGCCTAGTGGTAAAGGTTTCGGATTCGTGGCCGGCGGTTTTCGTTCAGTTGCGGGTTCGACCCTTGGCCGCCAAAGACCCGCCGTGTAGCCGGGGCTGAGGCACGTTAAATCTGCCGGGGCCCAAAGTCCTTCCGTTTACGTGGTGTGGATGTTAGGAGAGGGGATGCCAGCTCACGTGTCGTCCTCGTCACTTGACCGTGGTTCCGTTGCCAATAGCCTTCGTGTTGCTTCTAGTGCGACTTTAATAAAAACTAAATTCTGTCACAACTTCAGCGAACTCAATTCTTGTTCCTTTCAATGCAAATTTCATCTTAGGAAACAGATAGAAGTCGCATGGCTCAAGATCTGGCAAATAAGGCGTATAATCTAACACTGGGATGATGTACTTGGCTAGTAACCTCTTCAGGGACAGTGTGGAATGATCCGGCGCATTATCTTGGTGAAAAAAATTGTTTTGTTTGTCAATTTTTACATCCTCAGCAATCGCACGAATACTTAACCGACGGTCAGATCGAACCAGATTACCAATTTTTTTTTCTTTTTTATCATCCGTTTTTGGCGCGGTGAGATGACCCAGACGTGAATCATCTTCAAAGTCTGCTCGGCTATCTTGAAATTGCTTAAGCCAATCAGAAACACGTGCACGTGATAAACATTCATTGCCATACACTTCTTTCAAATAATTAACAGTAGCTATTTTTCCAAGTTTCATGTGAAATTTCACAACAATTCGTTGCTCACTTATCATTTTTCCGACGAAAAATAGCTCTTATGCCAACGAAGGGTGAGGGTATATGGTTTGTTAACAGAAGCGAAAGGCAATACATTCAAGAGAAAAAGCTTCGTGCTAAACAGCTTCGGTCGCTGGCATTTGGTGCATGCGTACTTCCGTGGTAGCGTCAGTCTCGTTATTTAATAGCCACACCTCAGATTTGTAGTTGTTGAATAAAGATGTGTATCTCAAGCAGAGCTTTTAATTTTGGTGTCGAGTTTAGAGTTAATGTCCTCCCCGCGAATAATAAATTGGCATGGCTAACAAATATGATTAAGCCATATGCAGCGGTCGTACATAAGCCACCAGCTTCTGGTGCGGTGCTTTTTAAATTCCTACTATTAGCTCACACTCTCCTTTATATATATATATATATTGTACAAATTTTCAATCGTTAATAAAATATATTTTATTCATCCACTCAAGTTCAAATGCATTTTTTTAAACTTGTAGTGGATGGCATTCGGTGTTAATACAGTTTTTTCAAATATTAATTAATTCATTCAATTTAATTGGAGAAAAGGCAGTTTAGCCCAACCGCTAGGCGCGATTTCAAAAATTGCCAAACTTGGCGATTTTTTTTTTTTTTTTTTGGCTGAAATCCACGAAGCGGACCATGGTAACCACATTTGGGCAAAATATCATCAAATAATTCCTGTCTCCGAGGGTGGTTAGGTTAAACTGCCTTCCAACCATTTCATTTACCGAATGAATTAAGAAACAACATTAAGTGCTTCTACTGTGTCATCTGTCTTGCAATGGCAAAGTTTGTAGAGCGTCGCCGTAGAATCTTCATGCCTTCGTATTGAATCCAGTCGAAGCATAAAATTTTTTATTTGATTTTTAAATAATAAATTTTAGTTTTACTTGGGAGAAAAAAAAATTTCTTTGATATAAGATATTTAGCAGGATGTAAATTTAGGAATAAATACCGTCAGTGACGAAGAGTTTGTAGATCGCTGGAAAAAAAATTTCTTTTGCCACTTAATATTGTGATTCTGATATTTGTATATACATATTTATATTAATTATAATTATTTAATAAAAAGTAACTAAAATAAAAATTTTCTTTGTTGACCTAAGTAGGAATTGACTTAATTTTTTTTTATATTACTTGTTACAATGGAGCACAAATAGCCTCTGTTATCTAATACGTTGTTGGTCACTTTCAGCATTGCCATCTATGTGATTACTATCTCGACCAGACATTTTAAATGGATAGGTGGCCATATATTTGTAAATCTACTAGTTACAAAGAATATTATACAAATAATAAGCTTTGATACTGACATAGGAGAGGGGTGCCAGCTCAGATGTCTTCCCTGTGACTTGACAAAATTATGATGTCACATTGTATCTGACGAGGTTCCAAGTATCCCCACGTTGGTATGGAGTGGCTCAAGTATCTTCCTCTACTGAATTTCAAAATTACGAAGTTCGTCTCCGCTAGATTGTGTTGTTTCAAAGTGTTATTATTATTTTAGAAGTAATTTATTTGGCTTAAGGCTTTTAAAATTTCAGAAAATCAATATTAAAATCTCGTTTAGTTTTAAATGCAAACATATTTTTGTGGCCTCGGTAGCCTAATGGTCATGGCTTCGGATTCGTGGCTGGCGTTTATCGTTCAGTCGTGGGTTCGATCCTTGTGATGCCGGGGCTGACGCACATTAAATTTGTCGGGGCCCAAAGACCTCCTGTTTGCATGGTGTGGAAGTTAGAAGAGGGGGTTACCAGCTTAGGTATTCAAAATTACGAGGTCCGTCGCCGATAGCCTTTGTGTTGCTTCTAGTGCGACGATAAGAAAAATTAAACTAAAAAAAGCAAATATATTTTTTTAAAAAGATATATTATCACTGATAAGTAGCTACAATAAACGTATGATCTTGAAAAACTTTTAATGCACCCAAATGGTATGGAGAAGCATGTTTGCATTATGGCCGATTTTTACACTGCACTGCGACAATTCAACTTTGAGTAAAGTATTAATAGAGTAATTTTAAAAGGTTGGCAAAGAAAACCAGATTTCAAGTTGTGACGTCGAACTATTCACAATTTTCTCTTCATTAACCTCCGGGACTTTTTAGTAATTTAAATTGTATAAAATTATAACTTCATACCAATCAAAATGAAAAATGATTAAATAAATTATTTCGAAGTATAGTGCATATTGAACTAGAGATAGTGATATACAAGCAAAACAGTATTGAAAGGAGAGAGAAGGGAAATAGAGGACAACGACAATTTAATAGAGGTGCAGAATGAAGTGAATTACCGTAATTAATCGAGTATATTGAAAGTGACTCCTTGTCAGAATAATAGGAGTTGAATCTGGTGTAATCGAGAAGGGATTGAATCGGAATGAGCGATTTCGCAAGTTAAGACTTTATTATTTGAATATATAATAGGATTAACTGAGTTAAGGGATTCGAGTGAGATATCTTGCATAACTAATAAAGGAAACACGTCTCAAAGGCTTATGCTATATTTTAGAGCATAAGACTTTTAATGACTCCTCAAATTTTGTCTCCTTTGCCAGTAGTTCGAGTTATATTTAAATGTAATTTAATTAAAAATCCACGCAATAATGGAACAATAAAGAGAAAAGTCACAAACACTCTTTTTATTTATTTAAGTTCTACATACACGCATCAAATTACTCTTATATACATAGTTACAAATAAAAGACCGATTGCAACAAACAATTGTTGAACCAGTTTTGGTCTTGTGCTAAAAGACGGTTGGGCACACATAACAGCATCTATACTTTTCTTTCAAAATTTCAAACAATCAAGGCATTAGTAATTTATCATCCTAGTAGAGCACAATCCCTTTAAAAGATGGTAAATACCAAAGAAGTTCTGTTTTTGATCCCACGTAATCTGTACAAATGGTTGACCTCACAGACATCTTCAAATGACAAACGCCACGTTTTCGGATTCGTCGTCCCACGTTTGGTACTGGGGAATGGTTCCGGTTTCGTAACGGATTTGGCTACAGGCGGCCATGTATGTGTTTTGCATCAACATTGCCACAGTCATGGGTCCAACGCCCCCGGGTACTGGGGTTATATAGCTGGCTTTCTCTATGACTCCTGAAACAAAATAAAATTTGGTTAGTGATGAGAATCAAATAAGCATGTAGTTTTTAACATTGAAATGAAGATTCACGAGTTAAATGCATACGATGAAAATTGTTAATCTTTGATCTCATCTCACTGAATTCAGATGCAAAGGATTCAAGTGGAGCATTTGTAGATAGATATCCATGCCAATAAAAGACGCAGTAGAGACGGAGGAATTTTTCATGTCGCTAAGGTGTGGTTGACTTGGATTTAATAAAGTCACCCTTAGAAGTAATATGATTTGATTGATTGATTGTTTACTAACGTCGCAATTAAAAGCAACACGAGAGCTGTTGACGTGGACTTCGATCAAGTGACGAGGACGACACCGCAACTGACACTTCCCTCTCCAAACTTCCCCACCACGCCAAAGGGAGAACTTGCAGTCTCTACATATTTAATGTGCATCAGCCCCGCTACACGGCGGATCTTTAGTGGCATCAGAACTCAACGGAAATAACGCTATCCGCGACCTTGACCACTAGACTAGCGCGAAAACTGAAAGCAATCTGAGAACTATTGGGTCGGACATCGTACTTTTGAAGTAAGACCAATTTGCGAAGACTAAATGGTACCCTACCAAGTGACGTCTTCGTCACTTGACCGAGTCACACTTAAAAGCGTCACCTCCCCCTCTCCCCGAAGCGATCACTAGGTGGACTGTCACCAAAGCGACAGTCCCCGTGATTCTCATATGAGCTTAATATGTGACAGTCCACCCCTTCCTATTCTTCACGCAAGACCACATGACAGCCTTGGGTGAACAAGGACCTGAACCCGTTACCTTTCATGTTCACGAAAAACCCTCTAACATGTAAATTCTCTAAATTTGTGCTATAAACCGCAGCAGTATTAGCTGTGAGCGTGTATATGTGTCATCAAGAATACCATTGCACAGTTTCACGTTCTTATTCAAGATTACAGCAGCAGCCTCTTATGTAAATTAAGAATTTGATTAATTTATTGTTTATTTTATGCTGTTCATGTGTTCAGGGGAGAAAAGCATATATTGAGTTATACTTTGTAATTACGTTAATAGTTTTTTCAAAGCAATTTATTCCAGAGGCGGCGATTGTGGGGAGGGAGCAGTCGGGCTTAAGAGTCCGCATATTTGGGGGAGGGGGGTGAGAAGAAATTTTTATTCCATTTTACCTGCCAAATACTAGATTTTATAAATAAACATTTCTATAAGCCCTGTTTTCTTATCACACTATTTTACATTCACATAGCTCTTTCTATAATACAGTTAAATGAATTATTTAGTACAAGCAATCGATAAAATAATTTTTAATTTTTTCTTTGCAAATTGAGTAACGGGGTCAAAAACAAGGCCTTGAAGTAAACTTACTGTTTGGATTTTCGCAATTTATCCCTTCTTTGATGGGTTTTTTTCCCCCATTTTTTTATTTTTCAAAGTACTTTTATTTAATTGATATATATTATATGCTTAATATTGTTCCTTTTTTTATGACAGATATATTATATGGTATTAATCAAAATTTCAAAAAACTGATTACTCACTAGTATTAAAACTAAATCGCAGTAAAGTGGGTATAAACTGTCAACTTCTACGTCTTAATTTTCTCAGAAAATATCAAAAATTTACCAATTTGTAGACACCCTCTTATATTATCTCCCTTAGCCCAGCCATCCGTTATATATATTCTTTTATTTTTTACACCCTCTCCCCCTCCATTTGCCGGAACTGATTGATTCTGCTTTCATGATTTTATATCATGCATGCATGATGAGGAAAGCAGGTAGTGAGTCAAATGTTCATTTGAGAAAAGTGCTGCTCCCTTTTCATTAAACTGCATTCAGATAAAAGAGAATAACTACGGCAAAAAGAGTTGCGAAAAAAAGAAACCAAATGTACAAAATTTCCTGGTAATTTTCAATTATCTTTAAGAGCTAAGGGCCGTGTCTGTAGATTAATGATCATTGCACAGTTTCGACCAAAAAATCATAATGAATTTCAAAGTATTTATTCGATATAGTATGATAATTTAGAGGATGAATAATCAATGCGGGTAAGATCTTTATCATAGAACTATTTTAATTTCATCGAAATATTTTTGCTTTAGAAATATTTACCACGTGCAGGATATTAAGTGCAAAAAAAAAAAAAAAAACATGCACCCGTTTATTATAATGCTTCTCTCAAATTTAAAATTCTTGAACACATCTGCAATTTCTTCACTTCAGCATACTAAGTTAAACCATCCTTTTCGCATTGAAGTTCAGGAAAGAAAATACTGAATATTTTGTAAAAAGGAAAAAATTGAAATAAACTTTTCTCTACTCGCCATTGAATGACGCCATTATTAAAGCAATTATACTTTAAAAATTATTCTTTCGGGATCCTGTTGTTTAACATAATATAGAGACCCTTTTTGATTAATATTCCTTACTATCGAAATCCACATCTCCGACGAGCTTGGATCTTCCAGTGATCGGGTCTTTGATTCGGCTGATACCGACATCAATTATAGCCACTCCTTCCTTGACCATATCCGCTGTTATCAGGTGAGGAATTCCAGTAGCCACAACAAGGATATCGGCCATTTTCGTGAATTCAACTAGCTGTTGAGCTGGCGTATGTCTGTGGCAGATAGTTACCGTGGCGTCACCTATCGATCAAAATGAGAATTAGTAATGTTATAATTCATAGATGACGAAATGCTTGTTTTTCCAAGACAGATTCAAGTTTTATTAGGCAAGAGTGTGATAATTTGATTCGATCTATGATTCTTTTTATGATGAAATCAATAACTTTGAGGTATAAAAAAATATCCTTTACAAAACCAAACAATCAATTAAGATAAACTTTATTGAAAATAAATACTTTTCATCAAGGCACACAAAGAAAATATTACTTTTCTTTTTTGAAAAAGGTTAATTATTTTTGAGATTAGTGAATTAAAATTTTTACTCTCTTTTCATGAACAAGAACTGAGCAATAATTAGAAGGGAGGTTTCTGAAATCCATTGTTAAATTGGAACAAAAGCATTAATAAAGGAGACCACTGCTCACTGTAACTCAAAAAAAAAAAAAAAAAAAAAAAAATCTTATTTTTAATTTTCATTTTCAACCTTGTGAGGTGATGATATCGTTTGGACAAATGTTACTGTACTTTAGCTGTGTTTTTACACTGATTTTTGATAGTAAAATGAGCAATGACTGATTTGTGCATTAAATTATTTTTTGCAATTTTTCTTTCACCATCGTGCTATTAACATCTGTCGCCCTTTTATAACAATATAAATTATTCTTTTTTATTCTTTTAAAGCAAGTCTTCAAGAACAGCGACCGCTACCGAGAGAAATTTTTTCTCTTATCATTGAAATAATCTTTTTTAAGCACGCAAACTGTTTTTATCACATGTCCGATCATCAGAAATTTTCATTATATTAAAGAGACTAAATTAACTAACAGTTAATTCAGATATTTCATACAGAAACAAGTGATTAAAATTCATTCCGTTATTTAACACCTTTTCCGTGAGGCTGTTGTAACGTAATAACCAACGTAAAATGTATTTGCGCTATGGAAAAAAGCCCTTTTTTTTTAAAAAAAAAAAAATCTGCTGCTACATATTACTATTTGCAGTTTAAAAAATTCACGAATAAAGCATTATGTTTGCTTTAGGAATAATTACCTGCTTGTGTTTCACCCACGCCATCTGCATGCAATAACATAGCCATTGGCATACCAACATTTTTAGAACGCCCGCAAACAACTGCATTTTTACCGAAAGTTTCAATTCCTGAAAATAAACCAACCTTTTTAGCATACAATATAATAACAGCTTTTGATAAGTTAAACTAACATTCTCAGTATTAAAAAAATATAATATTAAAAGAAAAACTAAAATATTAAATTAAGAAACAATTATATCATTTGATTATGATATAAGTAAGAATTTTGAAGTAGAATCCGTTTCTGATACAACGCGACTATTTTGTATGTCTTCAAGAGGTTATACTTTCAATGTTCTTTCTAAATTCCGCAGTAAACATGACATATTTATATAGCAGGATTTTTTACATTTAACTATTCGATAAAGTATATCCGTAATTATAAATAAAAGCATTTCAACTTTAGGGAAAACAATTTCATATGTATGTAGAACTATTTTATTCCTTGTTTTTGAATATATATATATATATGTCATATAATTGATCTATTTCCTTATTCTTAGTATAGTGTTCAAAAATACCCAATAATAATTTTTTTTAGTGTAATGGCTTGCTGCACGTATTTAGACGATAATAGTGGGCATAAATTTTTAACATAAACAATAAGTAACATACGGAATCGAAGGGATGTAATTTGCACTAAGTTCAACGCCAACATCATGTAATTGCCCTTTTCTCATTCAACATGAAATAAATTGATTTTACTCGGTGAAATGGTATTATTTTTGAGCCATTACATTAACAGAAGATTATCGTCCTTTTTCCTCATTCATATATATTCTACAAGAAAGGGGCTAATGGTTCATCTAATTTTTTTTAGTGTCTGGGAGTTTTCATATTCCAGTAAAGAGGCGGATATATATAAAAATATTTGATTACGGTATAAAATACATATGGTATGTACGAAAGTGTTGAAAGGCAAATTTAGACTATGGGAATTTTAAGTATATTGAACAAATTTCAGACCACCGCCATATGGAGCATCCGATTATCTTGATCGTGCCCTGCATCTGACGTCAAGAAGTTATCTCCTTCCAATAAATTATGGAATATAACAATGGTTTGATTTGTGTCGACCTCTGGTGTAGGAAGGCTTTACAAATATCAATTCTTACGTACGAGTATATATAAAGCTTTTCAAAAAATCACGGAAAAAAATAGAGAATTTTTTTTCTGTCATCTTTCCCTTTTTTTTACTTTTATCACAGTTAAATAAATGTAACAATATATAGTTTCGAGAGGTATAATTAAAATTTCCAACACGATTTCAATGGGGAAGGGGAGATATGAACCTTAAAACGACACATTTCTTTAGCACCACGGCATCACCCATCCATTCCTTACCTGTTCTCCTGAGCAACTCCATGATTCCCAAGGGTGTGCAGGGCATGAGAGCGTTCATGTCGAGGCAGAAACGTCCCACATTGACCACATGGAAACCGTCCACGTCCTTGTGGGGCGCAATGGCATTGCACACTTTTCTTTCATTCATGTGGTTTGGTAGGGGAAGTTGCACCAGGATTCCATCTACGTTGGGGTTGTCGTTCAGTTCTCGGATGATGTTGAGGACCTCCTCTTCGGATGTCTTGGTGGGACGCACAATGGTCTCGCTCGAGATACCTGAAGCAGATTAACGAGACTGTGTTATTGACTTTAATTGATTAATAACCTAGATGAGAAATGTCCAACCCACAAGACTTTATGGACCGCTATGAAGATGCAATTTATACCGGAAGGCCGAACTGTGTGTGTGATGAATTCGTATTTTAACATTCCTTTTAATTTTGTCTCTTTTAACACCAGTTTATATTCTCACGTTGAAAACTACTACTATTTCCATTCCTCGAATCGCGGGAAGCGACTTACCCTCCCGAACCCCATTAGAGAAATCAAGAACATTCTGCAATAAATTTAGGGAAATTATAATGTATTTAATTTTATGTATTTGTACGAAAGATAATTTTAAAATTGTCCTGAAGATACAACACAGTGCTGGTGCTAAATTATTAGCGATCAAAAGACACCGAGCAGCCAGTCTATCTGGAATCATACCTTTTAGATTCAAATACATTAGGCTGCTCCTGTTTCGCATGATCTGCGTCTAGTAATGCTCAACCATGCTCTTCAATAGGTTTGCTCGTTAGATGTACATTGTGTGTAGCCTACTCAAAGAAGACAACCCACGTTCTTTTTAAAATGAGTTAAACTTTGTAATTTTTTCTGAACAGGAATACAGACGAAACATTGTGACGATTGTTGAGTCAATGTACTGAGATATTACCATAGTAATGGGGTACGATATGAAAGATTCATGATGGAGTGTTCTTAGGTACTTCCATATACAATAAAAGTTTTAAATATTTGTGTAAATGTCCTAGCTCCGTGGGATACATACGGCCCACGCGTTGGTCAGGACTAACATAGATAATTTGTTTATTTACTAATCAAGTCGAATAAAAACAGTGATAAAGGTGCAGGAGACTTTTTCCTACTCTAAGAGGAGAACTAAAATTAGAACTGTTCAAGCAATTAGAATACGGAAAACTGGAAGCAGAAGGAGTTGTGGAATGGCTGTTAGGCGTCAGCAATTATTTTATGCGGGAATCGGCTCATATAGTTTTACATTCTTGCTTTTCTTGCCATTCTAGATTTTTGATGCTCAGTAAAATTTGAGATTACAGTCTGTGGTTTTCATTTTTTTTTTTTGTGTGTGTGTGTGTGTCATTCAATATAAGTTTTCGACATATATCAAATCAAACGTTAATTTGTGTATCCAAAATTCTCGAAGAAGTGTACTGGAATTACAGTACCCTTGAAACCGACATCGGCATAGTAACCAGTTTCTGAATTGAAAAGTGATTCATACGATATACGTTTTGATCCCAAGTTTTCAGTTTTTTGATAAGTGTTCAGCTCAGTTTAGTAGCAACCCACTCTGACTTGAGTTGTTGCACTCACTCTGTTATGACTTCAGGCGATCAGAGTAAATAGACATTCATATTTAATTATTAAATTAAAGGAGCAAAAATGTTTTTACTGGTAAAAGGAATTAACGATGGTAATACAATAAAGTAATAATGGAATAAAAATATATAGAGCCCAACAGTTATTACAAATGTTTGGCTTAAGAATACAGTGATATAGCAAATATGATGTGTGTTATCAAGTTCTTACCTTCAAAAATAAAAATCAGTAATAACGCTTTTAACATCACGGTTTTGGGAACATTTCGATAGGTTCTTTTTATCAATGGGATAATTACAGGGAGAATAAAATATTCGATTACAGGGATCGATATCGATCAAATATCGATTACAGGGAGAATAAAATATTCGTGTTCTATATTATTTAAATGGAAACTGTCTTTGTGTACACTTTTTATTTTAGCTGTGTTTTTTTTTTTTTCAGTACCTGTGTGACACTGAAAAATGCAACACCAAGAAAGAGTGCCCTGAAAATGATGCAAATTTAAGAGTAGACGCTCGCCACCGAGTTTTGTGGATGATGTAAAATGCGCAGTTCTCAGTGTGAAGAAGATATAAAGGGAGGAAGGCTCAATTTTCATGCCATTATTTCTGGTAGGGAAATCATCGTACAAAATTTGTTCATGTTTTAGAGGATGCGTGTAACAGCAAATAATGTCAGGCCGTCGTAAACGGAGGCAGTTCCAGCAGGCAGACGATTTTACGAGGAGCATGGTGATCGGAATGAGAAGGGCAGGTTGGTCCATTAGGCAAATCTCATTTGACACACATCTGGATACGTCCATGGTGCACCGGGTGTGGCGAAAGTGGATGGAACAAGAAAATATGCGAAGTTTGAGGGGTGCGTGCAGTCAGAGTGACGTCAGCACGCGTGGATCGAATCATCCCATGTTGGTCCTACAACCTACTGAGCCGACGCTGCTCTCGCTCTGTATTATGCATATCATTTCGAAATAAAGATCATTTATTGCTCGTTGCTGTCTCTCTCCGTTTATTAAGTTTCATCACTTTCTGGCCACTCCTTAGTTTTGCATTTTCGATGTTGCGTAGTGTATTCGTAGATGTTAAATCTGCAATCTCTGTAATTGGATGAATCTGTTACGTAAAAAAAATATTATCATATGAAAAAAAGATGATAACAACAGTGATATATAAGAACCCAATTTAGTTATAAAGTAGCGTGATTGTTCCGTTATCCGTAAAGAAGTTATCTCTACACGATTATTTCTTTAAAAACTCTTAATAAAGTATAATCACAATCTGAACTAACGAACGTTGCTAAAATTATTCAAAATAATTTCTTAACCACAGAATGGTCAAAAAAGGTTTGTATCAGCTTTATAACGATATGTCTTAAAATATTCCAGGCAAGTCTCTAAAAGTGCTTCAAAACTTCCCCACCCCCCTAAAACAATGTTATCATACAAAAATGGAATGAATAATGTTCACTTAATTACATATCTGTCGAAAAATACAAACCTAATTTATTATGCATTAGCTAAACTCTTGTAGATGCATAGGAATTATTGAACATTTTTCAAAGTTATTTGATTGGTTTACATCACAGTAGTTAAATTAAAATATTTAATTAAACTCAATTTCAAATTTATTGAAAGATGAAAAAATTGTCCAAATTTTTCGGAACAAGGTTTAGCATGGAGCTTAGTCAGCTCTTTTGCTGATTCATCATGATATCAATATAGCTTAGCTCCAATGAACGTCAAAAATGTGGTTAAATTTGTAACGGGTTAGCAGCCTACATCCCTTCAACTGTCCTAATGGACATTTCTAAGACATTGATTGGAGAAACTCGACATGTAACATATGCAAATCAACTTCGGTATATAAATAGAAATGTAATGAATAAGAGAGGCGGAGAGATATGGGAGATATTGACAGAAAATTGGCGGAGATAGAGGACGAGAATTGGGGTAGTATGAGTGATCAGTGGATTACAATGACAAAGGCAGACGAGAATTTACGTTGAAAAGAAGAGAGATGAGATTAGACGACAGTGTGAATTTACGATCCGAGAACGGGTATAGAGTCGGATCCCGTTTAGAAATCCCATCATTGACTCTTACATGTTTGTAAATGACAGCTAAGTAATGTTTTGAAGTGTTAGTATTTGGCTCGAACACGAGAAGGTACCAAATTTCCTGATGTGATGATACAATTATTCTAAGATTAGGAAAACCCTAATTTAAGTTTCAACAATGATTGACTATTTAATTATTTACTAGTGATGGCATAATAAAATGAGAGAAAGAAAGCTGTGATGTCACAAATTAAAAAGAAATAATTCGAAGGTATGGAAAGAATAAGGTGACCTCACTACAATCTTAAAATTCAGAATAATTGTATCGTATTTTTATTCATTTCTCACGGAGAGGACATATTAAATAAAGTAATATATTAAAGGGAAATAATGAAAAATATAACATTTAAGTTAATTATATTTTGATCTTTAAAATATTTTAGAGAATTTTCTTTATCATGATGTATTTCTGAAAATTAACATCAGTACTGGTGAAAGCAAATATATATATATAAAAACTTAAATAAACACGCAAACTTTCAACTTAATATATTAGATTTAGCATTTTAGTGAAAATTTTAACATTAAATAATTCGAGATACAAACCAACGTTTTTGCATGGTAGCAAAGTTTATTAAAAAATTTATTGAAATATTAATTAAAAACGTCGAAAATATCTAAATATTGCATTGTTAGGCAAGTAAGAGCGGTTCCCAAAATTTCAGAGCTCTAGCTTGATGGGAAGTTGGTTAAATTAATGATAGAAAATTTGATGACACACTGATACACACACAGACAGACACACACCAAGTGAAATACATAAAAACCTTAAAACTAACTAAATTTAATTAATTCATCCGGTAAATTAAATGGTTGGAATGCAGTTTAACCCAACCACCCTTTGTGACAAGAATTATTTGGCGGTATTTTGCCAAATGTGGCTACCCTGATCCGTTTTACGGACTTATCGTTCAGCCAAAAAACATCTCCAAGTTTGGTGCCAATTTTTGAAATCGCGCCAAGTGGTTGGGCTAAACTGCATTATTAAGGAAAATATTAGTTAAAACTGGTCTCAAATGTCTAAATATTGCATTGTTAGGCGAGTAAGAACGATTCCCAAAGTTTCAGAGCTCTTGTTTGATGGAAAGGTGGTTAAATTCACGATCGAAAATTTGATGACACACACACAACAAGTGAAATACATAAAAACGTTTTAATTAAATAGTTGTTAAAAGCATGCATTTATTCTTTCATTTTGCACCAATGCTCGCAATTTGAGAAGCATGCCATTGATTGTACTCACCTGTCTGTTTCGCAGCTTTGAGCTTGTTACTGACGTAAACAGCACTGGCTGGATTATCTCCAACTAAGAGGACGCTGAGATGTGGTCCACGATTCCCTCTGGCAAGCCACCTTTGGATATCGTACTTGATCTCGGCTTGGATTTGAGTAGCTATCTTCTTCCCATCGATGATTTTGGAGGCATATTTCTTGCTGGAAAACGACATAGCGTAATGAGTTTAAATTAAAAAAGAAAAAGAAATGGCGCATAAAGTCTCATATTCAAGCTAATTTCAAGAAAGGAATTTGAAAATGAGCAGCAGCCGTGATGAGGAAATTATTTTTATTTTTAGCATCACATAATTTAGTTGACTTCGAGCCATAAGAACTTGTACCAATTTTATCTAGCTATCGTAAAATTGCGAAACATAAGATACACTTTTAATAAACTCAGAAATTCTAACTTTAATAATGTGGTAGCGGCAACCTTGTGGTCATGGTCGCGGGTCAAAGTCCTCCCGTTGGTGTGGTGCGAAAGTTAGGAGATGGAGGTGCCAGCGCAGGTGATGTCCTCGTCACTTGACCGAGGTTCAAGATTACGAGGTCCGTCGCCAATAGCCCTCGTATTGCTTCTAGTGCGACAATAATCAAACCAATCAATCTTACTTTAAAAATAATTTCTTTTGACGACTGCAATTGAAATTAAAAAAATCCAGTATCAACACCATAAGTTGTGCTAAATTAAATTCTTAAATTATGCAATAATCGTGAGTGTTCTGAATTAAAAGGGTGAAATTCAGGGTGAAAAACACACACATCTGATACTCGTATCTGGGAGTGTTTAAGCTTAAATGTGACGAAAAGTTACTTTATTTTCAAAAGGAATAGTTGTTCGCAAAATAAAACTACTGTTATAAAATATCGCAGTAAAGATGGCCGCGGAGAATTTTGCATCGAACCCAGAATAATTTTTATGCTATCAAAAACTTTTTTATTTTCATATTATTTACTCCAAAAAGGTCAAAACACTGAAGTCTACAACAATAAAATCTGTATTACGTATTCGAAGAATGATATTCTTTATGAATCTTCGTCAATGAAGTAAAATAAACTTTATTATGTTGTTGCTAACACAATAAATGTCAGTACTTGAAAATATCGGGTAATGAAAGCCTTCTCGTACATCTAGTCACAATTTTAATTTTATATATAGAAATTTATCCTTTTCTTGTAGAACTCGTTTTACTTTTTTTAAAAAAAGTTTTAAGTTATTCAAAATAAAAATGAAATTGCTTATTCATAAAAAATATAATGGTTCAATTTCAAATAGATTCAGATGTTGTTGTATCGAATACAGCTCTTGTAATATTTCGATATAACTATCAAATTAAAACTAATGTTAGAGAGTTACCTGCGTTCATTTAAAAGAAATATCAGTACTAATTATTGATGAAAAATTGAAAAGATCAAAGCTCAAAGTATTTACCAACAGTAAAGAAACAATTGCAGCATATTTTGCACAAAAACTGAGAATGAATCATTTCAGAACTAAACGGATTGAATTATTTCTTTAGTACCACTTAATTTTTAGAAGTAATGCAAGCGCTGTTGATGGTGAACTTTGAGATTTTGAGCCACAGTCGAGTGAGGACGACGACATCTGAGCTCATTCTCCTAACTTCCTCACTACGCCATCAGAAGAATTTTGAGCCCCGAGATATTTAAAGGGAATCATCACCCGCTACACGGTGGATTTTTAAAGGACATGACAAGCAAATTCTGTGTTTCAGGTACTTAATTTACTTGAAATGTGAATGATGGGAACGATATGATAATTTTTATTAGCAAATACCAAATTTATTTACTAAATGTGTCCCAATGATATTCACTTTGGAAACTGAAAGACTGTTTAATGTGTTTAAGATATTAAGAGCCTAGATGTAGACTTTAATCGAACGATGTGTATTACAGTGCAATTTACAATAAATTAATTGTATTTTTCAAAATTTACAGTAAAAACGCTTACAGTCAGCCCCTTTAACTTGCTGTTTTTCCATGGCTCTCTTTTTGTGAGATTCCGATATATCTTTTTTCTGTATGACGTGAAGACTTCCTTTATTAAGCACACTTTAATACCTTTCCCGCCCCTTTCTGTATCACATACAAGATGTGGCTATTAAATAATGAGATAGATGCTAAAAGACATTTTATTTTGATTTCATCCACGTTTATTTATTATCACCTTCAATATCCCACCTCTATCCTCCATGCGAATCTTCCATTGCTCGAAACAGATCTGGAAGTTTTCTTCAGTCAGTTCCATCAAAACGCGTGCCACTTTCTCTTTCACATCTTCAACCGACTCAAATCTTGTTTCTCATCGGGTCATCTTTAGTGATGATCTTCCTTTTGTCTTGGTGAAAGGGATGAATGCACTTGATCGCGGAAGCAACACGATCAGTTCCAAGGTGGACGATTTTTTGTCACTCAGTACACCTCTGCATAGTTAGTGTTATGATATGGAGTACGATTTCCTACAATGCCCGATCACTGGAGGCACTTTAACCGCACAAAAGTACGTTAATAAGGTTCTTCGACCGGTGGTCTTTTTTTGTGAACGCACATCCCAGTCCTGTATTTCACAAGACAACGCTGGTATTCATACCGCTGCCATTTCAAGAGCTTGCCTCGCAGCCATAGACAATATTCCATAGCCAGCACCATCGACAGACCTGTCACCCATGAATAATTTATGGGTTGTTTCCCCCGATACTACAAAATTTTCAAGACCTTTTTGCCAAAGTTCCATCTGTATGGGATGAATTGAATAAAGCTACCATTTAGAGTGTTTACTACTCCAGGAAATGACGTGTGGCAGAATGCATCAGAAATAATGTCTGTCCACCATCCTATTGAGAGTTGTAATGATTTTGTAATTTGACCATTAAATTTTGTCACACTCAAGATCATTTTTGATCCTTTATTGTTGTTGAGGAGTACTAACTTCTGATTATCATTTTAATATGATTATTCTTCCTAAGTGTAACATTCATCGTCAAAAAGATTGACGATGAATGTTCATAAAATCGATCTCAACAAATCCCAAAGAGTTGTCTAAAACTATTCAAGTATAGGTTTTTGCCGTACAACTGCAGACAAAAGCATCTAGAAGCATTCTTGGGATAATATTTCATCAATTCCCATGGAGCAAAAATGCTTAGAGTCCTTTAAAAGCCCGTTGTAAGTCTCTTTGACTTCATGCAACACTAAGTGTATTGTATGTAACAACTGTACTATTCTGTAAGTAACAACTCGCGATAATACCTTGTAAAATCATTAAATAATAATCTGCACCTCTAATAATTTACTATGACAATCTATATATATATATTTAAGCGAAATACCACTGACTGACTCATCACGAGATCTCAAAGACTATACAACCGATTGACTTGAAATTTAGCACAGCTACTCATTTTGCGATGTAGACGCTCTATAAGAACGGATTTTACGAAAGTCTTATCCAGAATGTAATTTTCATCCGTTAATCTACTCTTATCCGTCGGTTACGTTATTTTTGGCGACTTTATCGCCGAAAATGATATGACCGACACCAAACGGAATATATTTTCTTATATGTATACTGTGTATTGTCACCCATTAAGTTTACTTGGTGAGATCTGCGCGTGCGGAATGGAAAAATATCAAATAATTTGATATCGAAGCGCTGATGGAGGATTGACAAGATTTTGGCGAAGGGGCTCTTTATGTGAAATTTCGTGCGTGTCGAAAATAGGAAACGTGCAGATTTAGCGATAGAAATAAATGAGTTTGGTTTAGTTTAGTTTAGTTTTAGTTTTTTATTAACGTCGCACTAGAAGCAACACGAGGGCTATTGGCGACGGACCTCGTAATTTTGAACCACGGTCAAGTGACGAAAAATGAGTTTGGAATCTCACGGTTGGTGAAAGTGTAGTTTAGCTCCAAAAACTTTTGAAAAAATACTAAAACGGCGACTTCTTACGGAGTAGCGCACTCGGAAGACAATCTTCGTTTATTGGAGGACCTCGCTACATGCATGAACGAACTGAAGAGGTTATGACATACGCAAGATATTTTTGACGTCCTGACTTGCACGACTTTTTTCAGAATTGCAGTCGTTTGCAATCCTAAATGGTCAGAAATCAATCTGTCTTGAGGCAAGGACAAAAGTCTTATGATAGGCACGATGCTATTGCGAGGGTATTTCATTTGAGAGTTAAGTATATGATGAATCTTCTGACAAAAGGTTGAATCTCTGGCAATACTAGATAAAACATGTATACGGTGGAATGAACTTTACCCATATTATATATAAATGGGGTGACTTTTTACTAATTTTTTTATTTTTCTCATATATTTGAATGTTGAGGATAACCATTATTACAGATAATCAATTTCTTAAAATTTTAAATTTAGATTATCATTAAAGTTTTAAAAATTGAAAATTTTCTTGATATCTTACGTATAGGTTCCAAAATATTATATTATCGCCTGTCCAGCGAAGCGGACGGGTATCAGCTAGTATTCATATTAAACTCCAGTTAAATATTTAAATTACTTAAAACCTATTTAAATATTCTTCTTCTTCCACTTTCAGATAGGTCGGAATAAAACTCCCATACTATACTCCCTTTAAATTTTCTCATTGGCCCGACTTATGAGTCCTTCTTTCATGAATCTTTCTTCTTTTCCACTCCTCAGTAGAATGTGCTTCACTCTTCACAAATTCCCCCCCCCCCGAAAAGTTACCCTATATTTCCGTGTATAGTCCGAGAGTTGTTGGGACACTTTTTGTAAGCTGAATTACTGGTGTTGATTTATACACGGATCTGCTTGTTCGCAAAAAAAGTGGATATTTTTCCCATTACAGGTGATCAAGTGATAAATCGCCAAATATTTCTGTTTTTCTATGTACCTTAAGTTTATGAGAAAATTAATTTTAAATGAATTAATTTTTTTTTATGAAAATGAGTTGTTTTATTTTCGAAAGTATTTATATTGCTGGTTTGGGTTGAGTCATCGCGCGCGAGCGCCTAAATGAAAAATCTGATGTTGGCGAAATTCTCACCCTGCAGACGAAAGAGTACTAAAATGAACACTAAATTAATAATAGAACATAGCAGATAATACGTATAAAAATGATAATGGAAGAGAAATATTACTTTAATTAATTTACTCATATTTTGGGTGCTTCGAATGCAAGCTTTACGTAAAAATAGAAAAGTCATTTGAATACTTTAAAGTCCATATCACGATCCGAGAATCCAAATCATTCAGTCCTTACAATATTTAGATGCATACCATTATCACTTTAAATGCTCTTCATACCAGAATTTATGTCATCATACATAAAATCGTCCTCACTGACGTCAATACAGTTACTGACGCAGAACTTCTCAAAAGCTGGTACTATCGCTTCAGCAAAAATGCGGAATTTGAATTTTGGATACATTTTTAAGGGTTGAAAAAATATGTTCTCGGCTTATATTAGGACTTATTTGGTAGTTTTTCTGATCTCAATTCATTTTTCAATTAAATAACTTTAAATTTCATATTTCACTTGTAGGAAACACAAAAGTGTACACTGAAGAAAATGAAAAGAGTTCTACAGCTCTTGGAAACTCTTAATATTGCTCCCTTTGGCCCCGCCTAACAATGTACGGGTTACATATGGAATATCAATGAGCAAATTATAAAAATAATGCATATTTTTATTCGTAGAAAGTGTCATAAAGATTCTTACCTAAGAGAAGCTGTGTGCGATTTTCTTACAGACGACATAACTAGAACTTTCAATTTTTGTTGTTCGCGAGGGGTCACACTCAGCAAGGAAAAGCACTTCTGAAGGCATGTTTGTTTAGCACAGGAGTACAACATTTTAGAGTTAGCTGTGAAAACCATCTTTGATTGTCTGAAAAGAGATTTTTAAAAATGTCAGTAGGAACAGAGAATAACAAAGAGTATTTTTAAAATTTTGCAATAAAATATTTTACGTAACTTAGCTCATAGGCTGAAAATTAGAAAGTGAAATTTTTTAAAAATTAAAAGTAAGTCCAATATCGAACGAATCCTCTTCTTTCATAACTTCGAACACATACCTTATATATATATATATATATAATTGGTCTGTAAACAACTACTTTCTTTTGCTTTATAGCAGCATTTCTTAAATTGTGGGTCGCGACCCTAAATGGGGTCACTAAACGAAATGTTGAGATCGTGAAAATTTAATTTAGGTGCATGAATTTAAAGAAACAATAGTTGAAATGTATTCTCATCGCATTTAATACGTTACATTTTCTATGGAGCTCAATTAAAAAATTGCAATATTGGTTATGTTAAGCTGTAAATCGTACTTACATATTGAAAAAATACCCCGAAGTGCATTATTATCGCGTTTTACATTGCCATTTCAGCATATTTCGGCATCAAAATACGACCGTACACGTGTGATACGTAACGTCCTGTACAACACGTCATAAAGACGAATAAGTCTAGACGCTGCTGCTGAAAAGACTAGTAAGAAAACGTTTTCCTAGTACAGTCAGTTGTTTGTGTTACGTCACAAGTGCGTACATCACAAGAACAATATAGCGTACAACTTTATTGTTTCATTAGATTTAGATTGATATTTATTTCAACAATTTTTTTAATAAGAGAAGTTATATTATTTATATCTTAAGATAATTTTTTTTTACTCAAGGATAATAAAAATTATGAGTATTTCATTTTAATTTAACAAAATTAGTTTTAATTAAAAATGAATAAATTAGAATTTAAAGTTATTTATTAATTACTTTTTAAAATTAAATTAAAAATTAAACAATATGATTTTTTTCATTTATGCATATATTTGGAGGAAGGGATCGTTCGAAATTTGTAAGCGTTTTAAACTTTTAGAGGGTTGTCACACAAAATTTTTTAAGAAACACTGCTTTATAATATTCATACTAGTTGGTTAACTGTACTGTCCTATGTTAATTTTGTTTGTTTCCTTTTTAATTTGTATGTTTTTATTTTTTTTTCATACATATATATATAAATAATAAATACACACACACACACACACATATATATATATATAATATATATATATATATGTATACTAATATATATACACACACTAATATATATATATATATATATATATATATGTAGACCGTGGGGTGATGAGACTGTTCATCCCGAATCTACGATGGTTTGCTCTTACGCAAAGGGCTGGTTGTCTAGGGGGAGGGGAGTAATTCCATTACTGGATTCCAATGTGTCGTTGAAATTCAATGATGAGGCTTGTAGTAGCTTTATTTGTTTATTAGGAGAGATGATGAAGAGTGAAAAGTATTTACACTATGATATGACGGATTGGCCAGTTCGTCGGATCAAGATAGATGGCTGCCTCATTTAACCCATATTGGCGAAGGGCGCTGCAACGCGCTCGGGCGATTGAAGTTTACTTCCGACGTGGGTAATGCGAAGGAGAAGAGAATCGGAAAAGTTGGGGGAAAGCGAGCGAGAACGAGTGTCACTCAGTTTTTGTTCTGGAATAGGTGGCGCTGCATGAGCTTATTACATGACTCTGATTTGTGGTGTCATCTATTGAGTATCGGAGGAACTGGTTTTACAGTAAATTGGAAAATAAAATTAATTGCTTAATAATTAGCTGGAAAATCCTACACACACACACACACACAAATATATATATATATATATATATATATATATATATATATTTCATTCAATTATTATCATTCTAAATTCCATCAATTCTAAAATTAATTGAAAGAAAGATACCATTTATAATTCTTATAACTATAATCTTTTAACCATTGCTTTTCTACTGATCACACACCAATACACAAACACTAATCCTTTGCAGTGAAACTTCACACCAATTCATTAACATAAATCTTTTTAAATTTGATAGTTTGATAGACTGTTATATAAATAGTTTTTTTTAAGAGATATAACAATAGGTTATAAAAAACAAATTATATCTGAAATTAAGTAAAATTTGTTGTAATGCATTTAATAATTTAGATTTCATTGTGAAAGAAATTTCAATACACCTTAATCAATAAAAAAAAAAAAAAAAAAAAAAAAACAGTTAATTTCCAGTTTTCTGCCATTAGATTGAAGCATTTTGATTTTTGTTAAAATTTACATAATTAAAGACGCAGAAAATATTCTTAATTTAAAATTCCTTAGAGTAAAATAGCTTTACAGCAAATGTGTTGAATAAGCATATAACGAAGGAATAGATTTTGCATTTTATCTCAAAATGATTTAAAGTCAGAAAAGATCCGCAAAAATTTCACTCTAAATTTCATAGTTTGTAATCAGAATGGAGCTAAAAACCAGTAAAAAAAAATAAAAGTTTGCGAAAAAATTGAAAGGCCTTGAAACGCCATTTCCCCCTCCCCTCACTTTGCAATCAGTAAATATAAAATAGGTGAAAGTTATGATACTAATGAAGAAAAATCTTCAAAAGTGAAACTAATTTTTATTTAATATAAAACACCTAATCCAAGATTCTGAAACATGAATTAGTTTTATTTCGTTTATAAGAATTGTGAAGTGTAGCAATACATCATTCAGAAAAGAAATTTCTTGGTAATATTCAATTAGGTTTATTTAATGATTTTTTTATAATTAAATATGCAATAGTAAAGAATTTATAATTATTAGATAGTATATAGAATTACATAGTATAGAATTTATAATTATTAAGTAAAATTTAAAATATGGAAAAAAAATAAACTAAAAATTTAAGTTATTTTCAAAAAAATCAAGACAATTTTTCATTCATAATTACATATACATTTTCCTTTAGAACATAACAATTCACAATATGTATATATTCTTATATTAACTTGTTGAAATTTAATAGAAGTTACATTTCTTTATTTTATTTTTAGATATTCGTGATACTTAATACGAAAATCATGTTTTACAATTTCTTAAATTTCCTCAATATATCTATATTTCACACTTATGAAACGAATTTGGAAAACTCCGTAATTGATGCAAAACGCTTTGAAATACTATAAATGTGACAATCTAAGATATAAAAAATAACTATACAAATATGGATTGTTTTTATACTGTTAAAATAGGAACTATAAGTTCAGTCATTTTATAAATTTTAAATCAAATATTTAAATTCTTATCATTTTAACATTTATGATTTTTGTAACTTTGATACGCGCGCAAGAGAAGAAAGGTTTGATAAATTTATTGAAACAATTTAAAACAGTTTTGTTTCTTAGTTTTATTTTTAAATTTTCGAGATTATAAAATTATGCAGAAACGAAAATGTAAATAGTAGTAAATTTAATGAATTCTTGTTTATTTTCTTTTCATGTAATTTCTTTTACAAAATGAGAAGAAATCAATATAATAAATAAAATAATGAATCAATTTCCTTTTTAAAAGCTTTCCTTCATTTATTATTTTTGTAATGGTTTGAATAATTTCTTAAAATTATTCGTTTTAAGAGGGAAATAAATGTTGTAAAATTAATATAAGTAACAAATTTATTTTCATTCTAAATATCCAAATTTTTATTCAATTTCAATTTTACCTAAAAATTGAATAAAACGTCAATAATTATTGTGATGTTATATATTTTATTCCACAACATTTAAATATATAGTTGGTGTTTTTAAAATCGAATCATCAGAAATATTCAGATATTGTAAAATTTTTAGGACAGGTAAATAATTATTCTAAGAAACTTGTTTTCATAATAATTTTTGATTAAATATGACTTTATACACAATATTTTATTCAAATATTCTTTTTATAACTAAAATACAAACCATATTAAAAGTCTAATTTACGACACATAAATTTCTTTAATTTTTCTTTGTCAACCTTAATGTTTTTCATCTGAACCTCTGAGAGATTATTGTTTACAGATAATTAAGAACTTAACGTAATTAAAACAATACCTATATATTAATATTTATATATGATAATTCTCATTATTCATTTTAATTATGCTACATTTAGAACTAAAATCTGTTAGATATACTTTGAACGCGTTTATGTAATATTTTACGGGAAGAAATGGTAATCAAGCAAAATATTCTAACTACCTTACCTTTATCATTGATTTCTTATCGGCACTTTCGAAAGTTATCTTTTTAAATTTTATATTCCTTCACAATTGTAATCAAAATACAGAGGTCCTTACGTTATTACAATTATGTCTCACAAAAACAGTACCTTCTAGACACAGTTTCAAAGAGCGACTGAAACCCTCCCTGCAAGACAACCCGTTTAGAATCAGGAAAACCTAAAAGTGGGTCAAACACTCGCTTTCAGGTTAGTAGCCCTCTAACAACGGAGACCGGATCGGAGGAAAAAACGACTTTTCTTCAGTTTTCTATTATAATATTCAAGCGTTGCCAATTACGTAATGTTACTTAATCGAAGAAAAGATTGTTTTGAGAAAGTTACCTTTTCGAATCAGCGAGAACTGTCAGATTCAGAGAGGCCGAAAGTTTAACACCTGCTCCTCATGAATGCTACAGAGGGAAAGAGAGAGTTGTGGTAGTGGAAAGCTGAAACTGTCACCTGTTCCATCTGTGGAGCTACTTAAACACATGCAGGCTTTGTTTGCTCTGCAGTTGACGTTTGCATGAATCCAGCGTCGTCCAGTTGCCGGCTCATACATTCTAGTACAGATACGAAAAACAAGAGTAAATATTAGTCACCATTTATGGTCATTGATAGTACCATACATTAAAATTGTTATTTCAAGGCTTTCTAGGAAAACTGAAAAATATTTATTTTTCAATACTTCAATATTAACCATAGTAAAGTATAGTAATGTTATGTTTAGTCGAATGACTATTATATGCTTTTTATACTTAAAAATGATTTAGTATTATATGCTTATGAAATCTTAATATAGTTTTAGGTAGTTGCTTTTGAAATCTGTGACTTATTCTATTCTTCAGAAATGTTTCTGTCGGAATGCATTATTTCTGACAAAAATATTTTCGTTGCTTGTAGTCAATTATATATAAATATTTTTTCGTTATATAAAAGTAATTTTTATTAAACTGAACTTAAATTTGCTGGTTTTCATACAAAGCTGACAGTAAATTTTACTAAATTTTTATCTATTAAATTACTGTGGCTACATGAATCGTTTTTCATAACTTTTGCATACGTTAGTTATTTTAATGCACTCCAAAGTTTCATGTTGATTGCAGAATCAAACTTAAATGTCGTACTTTCAACTATGATTAACCCCACTATTGTACATTTTACCACTTAATCCAAATTTTTACTTTTCCAGTTCTTCGATAATGAATCTAGAAAGTGTTTGCGTATTAGAGTAAATGACCTTTAAGGCTCCCATCTACCCGCCATTTTGATTTCATCAGCTTAATGTTAATCCTATGGAGTTTCGACTTGAATCCTCCCATCTTTATTATTTGAACTATTTGAATGCAATAAAGTGCATTTGAAAGAGCAAAAAATAATGAATGCTTCTGTGGCATTATTTTTTTCCTAAGACTTTTAAAAATATTTGAAAATATTCTATAAAGATCGGAAAACTCAAAAACGAATAATTAAAATAAGAATAAAAATATTTTTAAAAATTTTAGGAAAAAAGTAATTCCACAGGAGCATTGATTATTTTTTGCTCTTTCAGATGCTATTTATTGCATTCAAATAGATCAAATAATAAAGATGTGAGAATTAAAGTCAAAATTCCATAGGATTAACATTACGTCCACAAAATCAAAATGGCGGGTAGACGGGAGCCTCAATCCTTCTTTTGGGAAGACACTACTTAGATTTCAGTACTTTGCTATTGATAATCATGTATCTGAGTAAATAAATGCAGTAAATTTTTGTGAATAGCGAATGTTTGACTAATGTAACAATTTTCTACGAGTTCCGAAATAAAATAAAATTGAATTGGTTCATTTAAGATCCCCCGTTTGTTCAAATTTAAAATTATAAGCTTTTCGAATGTCTAAAGAAATCCCTAACACGAATGTGTTAAGGATACTACTCAAGTCAGATATTTCCAAAAATTATGATAGATAAGGATATGATACGTAACGGTATGTTTTTAAAGTTGAATTTTAAAAAAAAAATGCATGCGCACTTTGTTTATTCAAACTTCTGAACTTAAAAGATGTGAAAGTATCAATCAGAGTTAAAGGAAAAATCATATTCCATTTGAAATGCTTTTAAAAGAAATAATCCCAAAACAAACAAAAGAGCATCATTTACGGGGTACTTAAATTTTTGAGCTTTTCGTATTTTAAATGCCACAATGTTTTTAAACAGAAAGGACAAAAAAAGTTAAGCCTTTGCAATGAAAACCATGACACGAATTTCTTAAATTTATTTTTTGTTATTTATATGAATTAAAAAGACATTGAATGGTAATGAGTGCATTAGCATATAGAAATAATTAACATGGAAAAGAAATTACTGTATAAATAATTAATATTTTTAAAATAAAATCTCTAATTTTATATTAAAGGCAGTTTTCATCGTTCCGAAGATTACGTAATCCGTTTCTACTACTTTAGACAGTCGTTGAATGAGTAAAAATTCCGATTGCAAAACACGTTACAGTGAAAGAGTTGTTGTGTCTACTCTTTTTTCCCGGTCAAGGTAAAATGTCTGCCACAAGACTAGAGATGACTTATCGTATCTGGAAAACTTCTGATTCCTATTCCTTACATTCTTAGAAGGACGTTTAGTTGCTTTTTAACAAGGCAATATTCTAAGAGAAATCAATCACGTGTTTGTTTAGTCACAGTTTTTCTAATTTTATGAATTTTTAACACGACATCAGGTTATTGAAAAATCCTTATACATCATCTCATTTATTGAGCCCATGACATAACAAATCGATGAAAAAGCGTTAATTTTCTTCGCTTAATATTCCCAGGCTAAAGCTTGCCGTAACATATAATGCAAATCCCCATATTTGGAAGGTCATTAAATTGCATTTCAGAGTAGTTCATTTAAAAGATAGTTGTTTTATAAGGATTTCCCGATTTGTTTATTTCCTACTGTATCACCGATAAAGGCACATAAATATATCATGCCAATGATATTATTTAGTGTTTTTACTTGAAAGGAAAATAAATTTCGAATGATATGCATTCGAATATACGTAATTATTGTGATGTCTACGATATGCTAAAAAAATCATCTTTATAGGAAATATTAAACGTTTTCCAGTGTTTATTTCTTCATAACACGGCTATACTTTTCAAACGGAGATCCATTCCATAGGGCCTCTCTTGTCACGGAGCTAATAATGGCAGCTAATTTTGTACCCTGAAAGTTAAATACTTAAAACTCGGATATATAACTCCAGAAAGTTAGATATTTCTTTCATATGAATGAATTAGCTAAAAGGGGTGGGTGTGAGTTATTAGTTTCCCGATCTCTTTGACGTTATAGAACTTTATTCCAAATTTAAATATAAAGACAAAGACCGTTATACTATCTGCACCAAATAACACATGGATCAATAAGTCCCGAGACTGTGCGGTCGTTTTTTTTTGCGATTTCCTCCTTCAAACGCACCAGCAAGTCAATATAATAATCACTGTTGATCGATTTACCTTTTTCGAGGTAGTCAATGAAAATCACGCCATGCGTATCCCAAAAAACTGACGCCATGACTTTGCCAGCTGACTGCTGCGTTTTCGGACGCTTCGGACGACTTTCGCCAGCTGTGCGCCACTGCCGCTTCGACTCTGGAGTGTAGTGATGTATCCATGTTTCGTCCATGGTCACGTAACGACGCAAGAAATCTTTTTTGTTGCGAGTAAATAGCGATAAACAGCTTTCTGAATCATCGACTCGTTGCTGTTTTTGTTCCATCGAAAGCAATCGCGGCACCCACTTGGAAAAAACCTTTTTCAGTAAATACACTTCCATATGATATCTGTGTCATCTCAGCAATCTCACGGAGCTTCACTTTACGATCTTTCATTATAATTTTTGTCACTTCACTCACATTTTCCGGTGTAACGGCTTCCACAGGTCTACCCGAGCGTTCCGCGTCATTTGTGTCGGTACGACCACGTTTAAACTCGGCAAACCACCGACAAATCGTTGCTTTTGATGGACAAGAGTCCGGGTAACATTTTTCAATCCATTGTTTCGCTTGCACGGTGTTTTTACCCATTAAAAAACAATGTTTTATCAGAACACGAAACTCGGTTTTTTCCATTTCTTAAGCAAACTACAAAACGACTTTACTCCAACCTCGATAACTCAGCTGTTTCTGGTCCGATCGACTTAAAATTTTGACACGTTTCAAGCAAAGGTTCGTACTCTAGAAAGACCTGGTTACTGGTTTACTACGAGCGCCATCTCTGGGTTAGTCTCGGAACTTATTGATCCATGTGTTATTACCTTTCCTGATCATATTCTCAATTGTATCAGGTTCTGTCTCTCTCTCTCTCTACAACCCATTAATGTTTTTGGATTTGCTTCAAGTGCATAACGTCGTGGACTTCGTCTAACTCTGCGGTTTTTTGGGGAACTCGCAACAACAAATAAACGAACGTCTAGTTTTGCCTCAACTGTTTGCATATTTTTTTACGCATGATATTATTTTTATGGATAATTTTGTAAATTAAAATATATTTTAAAAGTTACTTGTATAAAATCCTTTTTTTTTCTCTAGCCAATCTCACAAAAGTATCCTCAAAATTATGTGATTTACAGTCTGAGAACCATTGTATTATTGTAAGTACATTTTATGATTTTGAATGCAATTCAACCGACTTCTGAATAGTCATCCTACTTTCCGACATTTCTTACTCCAGCTTCATTTAAAATATAGAAGAATATCCCCCAACAGAAGATATCAGTCCAAGCTTACAATTTCTCTTTCTGGATATAAAAATTTCTTTTGAGAAAAAGTGGTTTGTTAAAATGTAACATATCGCGATTCCTAAGTGCATGTAACATTTCATTTTCATAAAATTAATATCATTTGGGTTTTAGCTCTATCGCATGGATCTAGTTATTTTTTCTAAGTCCATATATATTATAAAAATATTTTTCACTTGCAAACAATAGAACACATAAAATTTGAAAAAAAGAAGAAAATAAATCGGTCTCATTTTATTACTTCTTAGACTTTAGATTAACTTAAAATTTTTTCCAAAAACTGCGTCAAAGATTTTATTATTACTAGTCAAAATCGTGTCCAGAAACGTGTCATCATTTTTATTGCATGTGTTAAAACCATGCGTTACAGCTCTTCTGCTGTTTAAGTTATGGCTCAGTGAATAGTTTGGTAGATAAAGTAATATGAATCAGAACAAAACTTTCTTGTCTGAGTAATACTGGGACTATTACAGATGTTAAACCAGTATTATATAGTTAGTAAACAATTCGTAAATACGGGTATTCACGTTTTGCCTGTTTTCATGATGGTTTGAATCTAGATTAATAAATGGATAAATAAAATTTTATTCACAAAAAGCCAAGGGCACACGCAGTATTAAAGCAACGTTGAGTTTTCTAGCTATGAAAGTTTTGTTTGTTTTCCATTTCCATTTTTAGACTGAAAAGGTTTTTTTTTTTTTGGTTGGTTTTCTTGTACAAATTTTTCACGTTTCGAAGTATCACGTTTTAAACAAACATATTTTAAGCACGTGATTTCAAAATATCACGTTTTTATCGTGAAATCGCAAATTTTATCTTCACTTTGGATCTGATGCAGAATATGCCTGAATTGGCACCATATTGAATTTCTTAGGGCGAAACTTTTGATTCCAATTTTGCATTTTGGATACTTAAGTACCGTTTATGTTAAGTTGGCGGGGAAAAAATGAGCCTGGGTGTCCGGGAATATACTGTACTTGGTCAAGCATTTTATACGCAACACATTTCCCTTCGCTAATTTCCCCTTGAAGTACTTATATTCATTTAATAAAATTAAGAAAAGTAAAATCTTATTTTAGTCCAAATCTTGGGCGACGTATTACGAAATGGCACGAAATCCCTCTAAAAGTAGGATTATATTAAAGTAGGTACAAATATCATTACATTACAAGGCTTGCCAGCTGAGTGCATTTATTATGCGACTGGGTGCCATTTTGTTTTCTGTCATCATTACTTGGGTTAAAATGAAACACAACCTAAAAGAATATATAAACAAGCATATATTTTGGAAAATAAAATGGTAATGTGATTGATTGCTTCTTAACATCCCACTGAAAAGCAACATGAGGGCTATTGGGGACGGACCTCATAATTTTTAACCTCTATCCAATGACTAGAACGACACCTGACCGGGCATTTCTCTCTCCAAATTTCTACACCACACCAACGGGAGGACTTAAGACCTCGACAAATCTAATGGGCACGAGTCTTAAGTGGCCTCAGGGCTCGAAACCACGACGCGAAGGAAATAAAGTCTCCTGTGATTTCGCGACCATGATCACAAGGTCACCGTTGCGACGGGCATGGGCTAAAATGGGATCCAACCCAACTGTGGTTAACTATAGCTCAGTCTTCAGAAATATTGTTAATATAAATTTAATTATTTACAAATAAGGAATGAATGCAATGATTCCAAGTACTGGATTATTAAATATTGTAAAAAATATCAAAAAAGTTTTGATACATTTTCAAGAATAGAAATGTGATTGTGAAGAAAAATGATTGAAGATTTTAAAAAGTAGGGCTCAGATACAATACACGCCAAGTTCGTTTTCCCCCCCGCCAACTTAATATGTGAGGCAATAGGGCCCAGCATGGGTACTGGTCAGCACGGCATTTGGCGTAAAGAGCATCATCGCAAAGAGAAAAAAAAGACACCAATCCTGTTGTGTACTGCATGAGCTCCAAAAGTAGTGAATTAATTTTTGATGTACTATTTGACATGTATTAAATTAATTGAAATAAACAAAAACACCTGTTTAATACATGTTCGGAATGTTTCCCTTAGTGAAAAATTATAAAATTATTTTTGTATTGTCGATATCCGTATGAGCAATTATTGGATTTAAATATGGAATATGTGAACAAGATTGTGATATAATGAACTAACTTTCAACACCTTTTGAAACGAATGCATAAATTAAATAAAATTAAAAAAATTCCGATATATATAAATATATATATACACACACACTTTTTTTTTCCAATTCTAATCTTCTATTGAATGTTATTGTACACAGGACCAACCATCTGGGAGGGGGGGAGAGGGGGGATGCTATACACCGAGAGCTTGCGATTGAGCTCCCCCCCTCCCCCAGCATGATCAAGAACTGAATTAATGTACTCTTGCGCAGAAACACTTGACAATATTTCCATCGTTGTCAGTATGACGAAAAGTTCATTTTATAGTAAAAGTTATTATTATAGCAGATGTATGAGGCCGCGGTAGCCTAGTGGTCATGGTTTCGGATTCGTGACCGTCGGTTTTCGTTCAGTTGCGGGTTCGAGCATTGGCCTCTAAAGACCCACCGCGTAGCAGGGGCTGATGCACTTTAAATTTTTCGGAGCCCAAAGTCCCCCCGTTCGCGTAGTGTGGAAGTTAGGAGAAGGGGTGCCAGCTCAGGTGTCGTTTACCGAGTTTCAAAATTACGTGGTCCGTCGCCAATAGTCCTCGTGTTGCTTCTAGTGCGACGTTAATAAAAAAAAACTAAACTAATAGTAGATCTATGAATTTCGACAATCTTCAAACTTATTCTTGATGAAGTGAACGGTTAGTTAATGTTATTTGTGATTCGGATAATTGCCGAGTATCTCCATCCAAAATGAACTTTTTAGTTAAGCATGTGAGCAGAACGCTTAAATGATTTTGCTATATTGAGCATTAAAAAAGCAATTGCAAAAAAAAGAAAAAAAAATTGCAATTTTTCTGAAGTAATTAATGTTTTAGCAAAAACCACGCATTAAATAAACATACGTTATTAATATATGTTCGTATTAGTAATTTCTTTTTTTACTTAACCAAAAATTTAGGGCTCCAAATGGTTTCTTGCATCCAGGCCCCTTTATAGAGTAGGCCGACTCTGAATGTACAAAGTACGTAATTCTGTCAGCGAAAAGTGCACATATATCAAAATTGATGAATTTTGAACATTATACAAATAAATGCTTTTAAGAACTGTTTTGGAAGAAAGGATAATTTTTTTCAAAGCTATTGAATTATTTTAATTCAAACCTTTCCAGAGAAATATCCAATAATAGCGTGTTTAAAAATATAGACGTCGGTGTAAATAAACGTGATGGTGTTGAAGCATTAAACTAGAGCTGTTTTTTTTACCAAGAAATGAAAAAAAATTATCGAAAATATTATAGAGTAGCAAATATGGTAGCTTTAAATGCAATTCTGTAATGGAAGACCACATTCCAATAGTACAACACGATTACTAGAGCTTTGGGTGGTACAATTACGTCATGTCAAACTGAGCTAAATGTATCACAGTTAACAAGAAAATATCAAACCAATCATTTAACATAATATACTACTGTATATGTGCTTAAGAAATACTAGACTTTTATTTATAAAAATACTCGAATTCAGATGTAACAATATCCCACTAATCTCTTTCAAAACCGTTCCCTCGACTGCCACACAGTTTTGCCAATGATTCTAGACCTCTTAGGACACGTGACTTGTCTTCTTGCTCTCTTTCTGGTTTGTTTCCACTAGGGTATTATAAAGATTCATGAAAAATTAAATGCAATAGCGTTGGTCGAGTTTATCAGTCATTTTGTCGAAAACGAAATCCGACGGCAATCCTTATACTGCGTCGCTCATCAGCGACTGACAGCCAACGTCTGCGCAGTAAAAAATTTACGCATGCGCATTAGGATCACTTACGTATATGCACCAAAACCTGGTTCCTTAGTTTCATTTATTTACGCATGAAAAATTATACTCGGAAATTTGTTAAGCTCAGTGACAAGAAAAATTGATATTTAAATAGTTCATTCATATTAAAACTGTGTATTAATATAACTATCTATATAAACTATCTATATAAACTAACTTTTTATACTATTGCAAAAGAAAAAAAATAAAAAAAAACTTTATTGTGTTTAGTTTTTCTAACTATTTGGTTTTTACCCAATCGAACTCAGTTTGTAAATTTAAAAGGCATTCTTTTAAATTTGAGAATGTGTCTGATCAATAAAAAGTTTTCATTGTTATGATTTATTAAATGCTTTTTAATAAAAGATTAGATTCTTTATACCCAAGACTATCGGAGAAAGCAATTTTTAACTTTCGTGTCATTTATACATCAATACAGCCTTTCTCGCAACACATTTATAAGAAATCTTCCATTGTATAAGCTTTATAATTAATAGAAATGGAAAATTTCTTTGTAAAAATTGAAATTGGTTTTACAAATTTCATTTTAATTTGCGCTAACATTTTTTTTTAAAAAATTAAATTAATTTTTTTAAGGATTTATTCTGGTTGTAAAAAGCAGATGGTAGCCAGCCCATTTGACGGTGAAGTTGTTGAAGTTGAGTATGAAGTTATATAAATATTACAATCAGAATGAACCATAATTTATCAAAATAGACAATAATATTTTGTTCTGATATAAAAATAAAAACAGACGATAAAATATGAAATGAGATATATCTTAGCAATATAAATCTACCTTAAGCAAACTAATTGTAATTATTATAATCATGATGTTTTATAATGTCAATCTTTAGAACTTAACACCTTGTATCCTTTATTTTATGTCCATTTATTTTTGTTAACGAAATTTTCTTAAAACAATAACATGTTAGCACATGTTAAATAACACCGGTAAAAAACGATTTTTTTGAGCATGGGTCTTCTTTCAAACTTCACACTTTGCGTAACATAATTTTTTATGCCGTAAATTTCAGGAGCAAAACTGAACGTTGAGTCAAATTGAATTTATTCAATAATTAGTTAAAATAATTTATTTTATTATTTGACGTTTATTAAATTCATCATCTTAAGTAAATACGTGTAAGTTTTTTTTAGCTCCGTTAAACATTATGTTAATCAATTAAGCTAAATGTAATTTAAATTTGAGCAAACGACAAGTTATCAAATTGAATATGTTATCAGCTACATGTAGTTAAAATGAAAGCAAACGATAAATTATAAAACGATTGATTTGGCGACTTGGCAAGAAACTTGGCGTAAAATTTAATTCCTTAAATAATTAGTTTAAATCAATTAATTTTTGTCAATGGTTATAAAATTAGCGTATTGTCATTCAAAACAATCACGTATAGAAAATTTTAGCTCAATTGAGTGCTTTAAAATATAAGTAAAAGCTTTTGAAACAATAACATGTTTTAAACGCTTAAGTTTTGATCCAAAGTTACTATGTGAGTTAAAGAAAACCCATTAAAAAGACGATTGGAAACTTTTTTTTTTTTCTGAAAATAATTCTACTACAGAGCCTAGCATACTCTGCGTTTAATTTCCCCCTGAAATGCAATCCTTATTAATTAATTTGAAAATAAAATGTTTGTTTTGGCTTCTTAGGTAGGAACAGACGCAGAAAACACCGGGGTTTCTCCTTTTTCCTTCTTTTTCCTGTTGAGGATTTTCATGACAAATTTTTACATACCTATCGCTATGTTAGACTTAAACATCCATTTTAAGTTTGCGAAAAAAAAAAAGACGAACTTAGCATCCAAAAATTTATTGTATCTTAGCTCTCATTTTATTTATTTGAAAGTCTTATTGTATTTCAATCCTTTGATTTATTTTTTATTTTATTTGGAATTATAATCTTTCAAATCTGTAATTAAATAAAACAGTTTTAATTCTATTTATCATGATATTAATATTTTTAATGCAAACTGAATGATTGTAAACGTGTTTGTGGTTGTGAATGTTTGTTGGTGTTGCATTGTAATAGGGATATTACTCATAAGCCTACTATATCGTAAATCTAATATATAAATTTGAAAGTCTGTTTATTTGTGTTTGAGTGCTCATTATACAAATTCACAATATCCCGTATCAATCCAAATTTTTTTAATATTTTTTACTCTCACGTAGAAGAAACAGTAAACATATACCCCCTCTTTTTTTTTTGCAAATTTATTTTTGGTGATACTTTTCGATCCCCCCCCCTTTTTTTTTTCTAGCAGATATAACAATATTTTACCCAAGCTTTTCTGCACTAAAGACGCCTAATACGAAAAATCTAACGCAATTTAATTTTTTGTATTTGGTTTAAAAATAAAGGGAGCCACAATAGTTCTTTGTTCCGGACCAAATCTAATAAAAAACTGAACGTTTAATTATCAGTTTGTTGTTTCTTAATACAAATCCATACACTTTATCAAAACACCCAAAGAATGTTGAAAAGTGTATATATATATATATATATATATATATATGTGTGTGTGTGTGTGTGTGTGTGTGTGTGTAATTATTTCTCAGTTAAATTTAATTTAATTTTTAATTTTTCCCAAACTTTTAACGCTTCAAGTGAAAAGTTCATCCCATTTTCTGATGCAAATCCTTTTGATCTTCTAATTTATGTGATCACATGCTAAAAATCTACTTATATCTAGTTTGCACCGGTTTCGCATCCGTAGAAAAATTTTCCTATAGATTTTATGTCTATATTTAAAATTCGAACAGATACCATATAATCTGAAGAAATCCTTGCACATAAATTCCAAGCAGGGAAAATTTCGCTCTCTTCCACTGAGCCACAACGGCGAAACGGCGCATGTGGGGGTCTGTAAATATGAGGTAATTTATCACGATGAATTGCTTCTCGCTCTTGCAAAATTAATAAACTCTTTATTCAAGATTTTCAAATTTTCTCATTATGTCATGATTGACTCACAAATTAATTAAAAGCAATAGCATGTTTAATTTCTTTCCTATATATGTTTCAATTATACCCTCAGTGAGCTTTTGGACCCCCCTTCCTCCACTAAGGAAGATTCCTGTTCCGCTACGCATAGCTCTGACACATTTTGCAACACCCTCACACATCACCGAAGATTTAAGTTTTTATTCATCATGGTTTTGCTTTTAAAATTCCTTCTTGCGAAGAACAGGAGTTCCAGCTAGTTTTCAAATAAATGACTAGTTTTCGTTTAAATATACGTAGAATATATACACGTTTTTAAACGCATATATTTAAGCACTTCTAATGTAAAATTTACCAATGTACGAAGATCGTTCAATAAGTTCTTGGAAAATCCAAGAGATTGCGTTCGTAGCACAAACAAGTAATACTTATATAAAAAATTAAAGTCAATTACTACTTAGGTCAACAAAGAAATTTTTTTTATTTTAGTTACTTTTTATTAAATAATTACAATTAACCTAGTTAGAAATTAGCATGCTCAACTAAAAGAAAAACTTTGTTGTACAGATTGGCTTAAGTTTTATTCAAATGGTTTGGTGCAAAATATTTTTAATAAATTGATGCAAAAAATCAACTGATTGTTTCGAAATACTTACTCCCATCTCAAGAAGAATGTCCGAAAGAAGGTACAAAAAGTAACAATTCTTCCCATTGTTTAAACATTAAATATATATTGTGACTTTACAGCAGGGGTCGCCAAAGTGGCCAAAAAAAACCCCGTAGGGGTCTATTTAACAACAGTAGGGGGTCTATCTGACCCAAGGGGTCGAATGGGGGTCTATTGGGACTCGAAGGAAAAACAGTTCTTAATACGCAAATCACACATATCTAACTGCGTACGTAAGAATTTAAAATATTTTTATAATTGACTTAATATTATATTCTTTATAGAAAATAAAATAATGGTTAGATGGTTGTCTAGAGGTGTATGCTTGCAACGGCTCTTCAATTTATTTGACTCCACGACAGAATTTCTGAACGAAATAAATCCTGTTCTAAGCAATGAACTCCAAAACAATAAGAACCATATTTTTTATTTAGCAGACTTATTTGGAAAATTTAATGACGTTCAAACAAAACTGCAAGGAAAAGATGTAACAATTATTCAAGCTCGGACAATACTGTTAGGCTTCCAAGTAAAATTAAATTTATTTAGATCTTCATTGCTACGTAAGGATTATAAGTATTTTTCAAATCTGCAACAATTAAAAATAAAAGAAGAAGACTTGGAAATATTTAAAAACTTCAAAAATTAAGCGACGATTTTTAAGCGCGCTTTGTTGATTTGAAAGTATCGACATCCTGATTGGATTATTGCGCCATTTTCGGCGCAAATTGATGTAAATCAACATCAACAGAGCTTGCTGAACTATTGTCCGATCTTGAAGCAAAAACGCTTATTAAGAATTTGACAATACATAAATTTTGGACTAATATAAATATAAAGCAAAAAGATGTGAAACTTTACGAAATGGCTCAACCATTTATGCTGGCGTTTCCAAGTTCGTATATGTTTGAAGCCGGTTTCAGTCACGTTAATTCAATTTTAACTAAAAACAGAAATAAATTAAATGTGGAGCTTCGAGGGGATTGGCGGTTAAAATTGACTAATTTCGAACCCAATATAGCGAACCTTGCCAAGAAACACCAGGCACACTCATCTCATTTAGAAGTAAAAAATCTATAGCTACTTTACTTACTGTTTCTGATTTGTTAAATATTTAGACTAATATATAGTTTGATTTTAATTACCTGAAAATTACCTTTGTGGGGGTCTATGGAGATTTCGAAAAATTATATAGGGGGCGATGATCAAAAAAGTTTGGCGACCCCTGCTTTACAGTATTATATTATCCAAAAGATTTCAAAGCAGTCCATAACTACAAGATATTACTCAATTATGACAATAACTTTTTTTAAAAAAAAAATCATATAAATGATTTTTTTTATGCTGGGTGTCTCATAAATAATGGTACAAACCTAAAGGCTGGGGCACATCAAAGGGTTTGAGAATTTCATAGCAATCCTTGACCAAAAACGTCATAAGAAAGTGGTAGCAGAGGTACATGTAATGAAAGCACACAAGACAAAGATCACCATTGACATTCGTTGCACATAAACATTATCAGAGCTGTTACAGACTGTTCTACTTTAGAATATTACAGGAAATGCTCGAAGTTTCCACCTTACAAATAATGCATGTGTTTTACCGACGGACTATAGATTGGCGAATCTAAGACCCTCTGGTTTTTCTCAAATATTCGCAGCAATGCAGACGACCCTTGCAACCAGATCCATTTCATACCCCTGTTCTATGTTTGGTGCATGATGAAGCACTTTGTTCTCTTGGGCCTTTATCTCCAGTATTGATAGTTGAATCAACTCAAAGTTTTTTCCGTACACCCAGTGCAATTAAACTATTAGTGCAGTAAATTAAAAAAAAAAAAGTGCAGCTCGTATAACGTTGTACGAATAAGGTGACTCTACTACTCCTTAATGACAAAAAAATCATATATTTCCTCTCGAGGGTTGTCGTTGAGTTAAAACTTTGCACATACAGCACTCGTAAGTGCTTTTAGTCTTAAGATCTCCCGTCTACCCGCCATTTTGATTTCGTGGACGAAATGTTAATCCTATGGAATTTCGTCCATAATTCTCACATCTTTGTATTTGATCTATTTAACTGCAATAAAGTGCATCTGTAAATAGCAAAAAATAGTGAATGCTGGTGCAGAATTACTTTTTTTTCTCCGATTTTAAAAAATATTTTTATCCCTATTTTAATGATTTTTATGCTAGTTTTCCTGTTTATAAAATTTTTTTTAAAAATGGGAGGAAAAAAGTAATTCCACTAAATCATTCATTATTTTTTGATCTTTCAGATGTCCTTTATAGCATTCAAATAGATCAAATTGTAAAGATTTGAAAACAGTATCGAAATTCTATAGGATTAACATTACATCCGCGAAATCAACATGGCAGGTTGACGGGAGCCTTAATATTATTTCGCACTTAAAAAAATTATTTTTACACCTTTTAGTTCATCTTTAAACAAAAGCTGGGTTAATTTTTTTTTTTACTTATACTATTAAAATAAAATCACATTTTACTTTAAGCTTAATTTGAATTACCAATTCATTTCCCGAAAATTCATCTCCTTCTAAATTTTTTACTAACATATTTGATACAATTCTAATGTGCTTATGTAGAGAGAATAATTTTTTTCTTTTGAAATATATCTATTTTCATTGGTAGAATTTCATCTTTTTCATATTTAATTTAATTGTTTACAATGATAAATTAGATTTAAATATAAATCTCAACCATTTTAGGGGAGTCAGAAATTTATTTCAGCTTGAAAAAGGGAGGATTCAATCTTGAGATTTTATTTTAACAATTTCTAAAAAAAAATTTGTCTTTGGAATGTAGAAATTATTTTCTTTTAGCAATCGTAACAGGATTAAGTGGATATTTTTTTTTTTAGGATTTATGTTTTTATTTAGTTTTATTTATTTAACAAAAAAATTTATATGCAGAAGGAATGCTTACTTAATAATTGTGAGAAAAAAGTCATTTTATAAGGTGTCATTACCAATAGCATGGAAAATGTAATAAATAAATAAATAAAAGCGTGTATCACTTTCTGTTGACCGTATTGAATTTGTTTTGAAAAAAATATTCATTCTTTAAAAAATCAAGGAACATTGACAGGCGTAGTATTTTATGAATAAAGTTTACAGAAAACAAAGAAGTAAACAAAAGAAAAAAAAAGAAAGAAGATAAAGAAGTAAACTTAACGGACTACTATCCCATAAATTATTAAATATCACTAACATAGTTTGGAAGAGAGCAAAATTATAACAACCGATATAGGCTTAAAATAATTACAGATATCTTGAAGCAATTTCATAACTCCAATTCGTTCCACAGCTTTCCATGTTTTAACTGATACTATTTAAAGTTCAAATTCTCGTTTTCCAATCAGTGAAGTTAAGCGCCGAATCCTATAACATTACGTAGAAATCGTCTGCACCTTTATTGATGGTTTAATTCGTGTTGATTTTTAAATGGAAGACGACATTTCAATAGTCACATTCATCTAAATATTTATTGCAAGCTTGTAATTTTCTTAATATTAAAAAATGTAATTGAGAGAAAGAAATATTTGATTATAAGTTACGTAATGCTTAAAAATTTGATTAATTAAGCATCAGAATGGATATTTTTAGAGTGCATGGAGTTTTAATTCTGCTAAAACTTGTTAAGTTGCTTTTGAAATCAAGTTTTCTTCTTGAACAGACCATATATCCACAGATATACAGTAAGCTTCGTTTGTT
>BMAW01118834.1:0-12471 GCA_019974015.1 Nephila pilipes
AAAAAATAAATCCATAGTTAAAAACCTTCATTAAGCATAAAGAAGCTTGTCAAAGTTCAATGAATTATTTAAGGCTATTTAGAAAAGTCAATTTATATTTTCTTGTAAAATGCTTTTAATATTTGAATCTGCATGATTAATTAACATTTTAAGGGAATCGAATTATTAGAGCAATAGTAGATCGGGTTTTGGTTAATTTTTTAATCAAAGCTACGGTTAAAATTCTCGTTGAGCTAGTGAAAATATATTTGGTTTGAATTGAAATTGGAATAAATACAACTAATGTGAATCAATGTATCGATTATTTTGGATTTAAATGGTACGAGGGCCATATTTGATTATTCTACGCTTAATGTAAGATGTATCAAAATATTATTAATGTAAAGCTAGTTAACTCAGCTTTTATAAAATAAAAATAAAAAACAAATAAATACACGGGTAAAACCTGATGCAAGTCCTTGAATTCCGCTACACGTTATTCATATTTTATTGTCTACAAAATTGAAACAGAATAATGAAGTTTTTGAGTGTTTACTTAAATATATTTGTTGAAATAGTAATTATAGTTTTTGCACAAGTGAACACAAATTTTTGTTATAAATGACAAAAGACAGTTTGTATATAATACAAATGATTATTTAGTCCGTTTGCGTGGCAATATAGACAGATAATAATTTGGTATATTAGGTAAAAGTTTGTGATAAATGTAATTCTGTGATTTATAGTACAATTGTATTAAAAATTAAGAGAATATATATATGTATTTCGAATGTATCGAAAAGTACAGAAAGAAAGCTTTCAAACAAAGTTGCTATTTTTCATTGTTTCCCCTTTTCCACAATAAATACACGGTATTTTTAAGAGAATATATATAGTTATATTTACACTAAAAACAAAATTTTTAAATAAGCGTGAAACGTTTTGCTAAAATCAGAAACAGATCACCTGAACTCCGAAAGACCCTTGAATCCTCCATCATTCAGGTGACAACCTTTCAAAATAAGCAGGAAAACTAAAGCTAGGTGCTTTGTAACCCATTACAAACTATATACTGACATAACACGCTGCCGCCATTTTTATGATTGATTCCAAATTAAACATACATATGTAAACTAAATTTAAACTAAGCTTTAAAATTAAACTAAGCTACCATTTCTACAGCACCTTCTGCCGGTTCACCGCATGTTCTCCACTAGTGCATTGTATGGTTAAAATTGATTGTTTAAAAGTTTTCAATCAAATCTTAAATTTTTGATCACGCGTTTCGAAACACTCCTGAATCATGAAGAAAGACAGTAGACAAAACATAAAACTATGTTTTTATATGTTTTGAAAGGATCCTCCATAGACACATTTTAAGATTGTGCTATTATTTAAATGAAATTAAAAAAAATATAAGAACGTTAAATTAGTTTTTGTATAATTCGGAAAAAATGAACCGAAAATTGCTTTATTATTATTGTGAAGTATTAACCCGTTAAGGACCGTGGTCTTGCGATTATCTCTTCACGGCCCACGGTATGGTGTATGTGACGTGTGTTTTCGTGCCACCGAGCCCATGATTACACATGTGTGATTTCAAATTGGAACGTTTTATTTGAATTTTTAATGGCCATTAGATGGCGGCTGAAGTTCGTTTCTTTTCAAATATCGTTCCACAGAGTGCTGACCTTCAATTCCCGCTTTTTTTTGCCGTTGGTTCAGGGGAATTAAAAAAATTTAAACAACTGCGTTTGTTAAATTCTTTGTTTCATTTAAAGGACTGTGATTTACTGCGAGCTGGGTTTTCCTTTATATTTTAACGGAGTTTAGGGAAATGAAATGTTTGTTGATTAGAGTTGGGAGTAGACTTACCGTTCTCAAGATGGTATTTTGTATGTTTTTGGATCAGTTTTATCTTTGCTATCATGGAGAAAAGATTGAAATATCTGAGTAAAAAATCAAGGAGGCAATGTGTTGCGTGCAAAAAAGGTTCCCTAAAAGAAAGAAAACGCAAGCTTACATACTATAAATGCAAAATTTATAACGTAGGGCTTTTGACGTGAACAGTGTTTTGAAATGTATCATAAGCATCAAAAGTTTTAAGTATTTAGTGATTTTATTTCATTTATTTTATATTTTTAGTGTGTATTCATTTCTCTATTTTACCTACATTTTAAGTACTCGAAAATTAAACTTTTTCTTTGTCATTTATATTGTTGTTATTATTGTCGCAGCTAGATAATTTTTTTATCAAAATGAATATAATTTCTCAAATATTCGCAATTATTTTTTAAATATGACAAAAATTTTACTATCGTATATTTAGATGATATCAATGATAATAATAAGCTTCATCGTATTTAAGAGAAGGAATGGTTTTACATTAATTTTTACATGAAATTAACGAAGAAAATCACCCGTTCCTGGGAGTTCTTACACTTTCGGAGAGCGCAGGTCTGGGGAAGCGGTTCTTTCTTTCGCCGGTCTTGAGCGGGTTAAAGTATTATTTTGAAATAGTAAATAATTACAAAATATATAACTTTGACAGCCTTCAAATTCCAAATATTCTCGAGCGTATTTTCCTTCAACTTACCTCTAGGGGAAAATATGACATTAATTTTAGAACCTTTGCTTACCTGCTGATATATATATATATATATATATGTGTGTGTGTGTATGTATATGTATGTTTATGTATCTAATATTTGTGTTCAGGCACATATTTTAATATTTTAAAAAGAAATTTTAAATTATAAGTTAATTTAACTTTTGAAATACTGTTTTTTATTACTTAAAGATTATTTTTTAAAACATTCATACATTTATTTACATTTTTTGTCTTAGAAATTTTTATTTTTAGATATATTTTTTTCATATTCAGGTTTTAATAATGTCTGACACTATTTGTGGAACACGTTGCTGTCTTTTGCCTTTTTAGTTAATGTAAATAGCGTGCAATTGGCCCGCCATGTTTTCTTAATTCCTTCATTTGACTACGTAATTTTATTTTATATTAGTGTATATTTTAAATAAAAATAATATTATAGTTCTTTTATTTTTATTCTGATCTGATATTTCGGATTTTATTGTGTTTGATTGGTTGTGATCTGTAGTTTTGTTCTTAAATGTTTATGTAATAAATTTGATTGTTTTTGATTTCTGATCAAATATATCTCCGGTTTAATAACTATTTTTAAAAATGTATTATGCTGATGGGAACAGCTTAGTGAATAATTCCACAATAACCTAGCCTGGTACAATATAAAATACTTTGCATTTCATTAGTATGCTTTTTTACATTAATTAGGATTTTTAGTTTTTGAATATAACTTTCTCTGTATGATAATTTTGGTTATTGTGAATTTATTTTTTCAAATAATTTAGTTCCTGTGGAAAAATCTATAGTATATAACGTTTTTCTTTTGAAGTTGAATTCCCATATCTATTTTTTATCATTTTTTCCGTTTACGATTATTGTCTCCTATTTATATGGATTGATGCATATCTTTTACTCTTCAATGGTATAGTATTGATACATAATATTTTACTTTATAATTATTAATTGAGTTGGTCAAGCTTCTTTTTCTATTAAAGTATTTTTGTTTAATTACACACTCTCTCTCTCTCTCTATCTGACACACCCACACACACACACAAAGAAATATATATATATAAAGTATATATATACATATATATATATATATATATATATAGTTTAATGATTGATGGATTGTAACTATGTCAATCATGAGGAACTCGAGAGACTTTGACGACAGGCCTCGTAATTTTGAGTCACGGTCAAATGATGGGCGACATCTGAAATTACAGTCCCACAGTTAAGCTTTCATACCACGACTCCGAGAGGACTTAGAACCGCCACAGATTTATCGTGCATCAGACTTGCTACAGTTTCTTAATTGGCATGAATTATTTGTTAATAATATAAAAAATAAAAAAATATATCAATCACAAATTCCACGACAATCATTCAATCACAGTACTGCAAAAGATATCGATATATTTAATTTCATATTTATTACTTGTTTTTTTTAATTTTGTAGAAACACAAATATATGTAATCTTCAAGTTTCCTGATATGATATTAAAAATAGTATTGATTCGATTGCTGGAGCTGCAATTTCATGGAAGGTTCATCTTAGGCTCGATATTCACTTCCAAAAAAATTTCTAACGAAAAGATTAATAGGGGATTTATATTAGTGTCAATATTCTCTCGTAGTGGGAAATGGAATTTACGAAAGTGAGATTCCATCGAAAGTTTTATTTTGTTAATGCATGTTGCAAATTATGATATGTTTGCACTGAAGTAGCTCTGTAATGTTATTATAGTTACGTCAGACCTGTATTTATATGTCTGGAAAAAATATTACTTTTGTGGTATGTTTCATGTATAAAACTTATTAAAGTTTATTTAGATCATGCATGTATAGTTCAAATAAATTTTCATTCGGAGATGAGAAATTTTTTTATACAAGCATTACGAAGTCTTAAATACAAGGAAAGGAAACAAGACTTTATTTACTGTTAAAGGAACGAAATGATGATACATAAAAGAAAACATGAAGGTAAACACTATTTTCCTTTTCAAGGTTTTTAAATCTCAAGAAAAATAAGAATAAAGTAGAAGCGCTTTTAAACCACATTTCAAATCGAATTTCCTAGTTCGTTAATGGATAGATTAAAAAAGACAAAAGAAATGCTGTTTACTTCTCATGCTTTAATGAAATCGAAATCTGGTGATCGCTGTTTAGCAAATTGAAATCGAAAATAGCTCTTTGCTGCAAAAAAAAAAAGCCATTCTTCTGTGTTATGTTACAAATATTTTATACACCTTAAGAACGTACCGAATAAGTAGAGTAACAAGACATAAAAAATAATAATAGAAAATGTATTTAATTTTCTATATCAAAGTCCAATAGAAAATATTATACCCTCAGTCAAATTTATTGTTGCGAAAATTCCTCCATCTGGTGTGGGTGTATACGAGTGAAAATAAGTCTAACTTGGAGGATAATGGCAAAGGACACTTTATTCACATATATTCAGAAGGATACGCAGGTACCAGAGCTTGGAAAGTAACAGCAAAAATAGGAACACAGGACTTATACAGATTAGTTACACATATACAGGGGGAAAGGCACTTGTAATGACAGTCACAATTATATCAGCAATGTTCAGCTCATCAACTTACTAGTTCACGCTGCAGACAAATCTCAGACGTAATACTCTGCACTTTCAAGGTAAACTTCCCCAGTTCCCGGCAGATACATGTTGCACCTGCAAATTCACTCGGCAGATCCACTTGCAAGTGCCGACAGCTTTCAGTCGCTTTCTTGATCGATCTCCCAAGCAAACGCCAGATTGATTGATTCACGTAATCTCTGCTTATTTATACCTCTTTCGACCACGTATGACGTCACATATTAAAATTCAGGAACATTATTCATTTCATTTCAATTCAGGTAAATTCAGGTCGTTTTCTCTCCCGTGAAGATATCGACTCGATTCCAGCCCTTTGAAAAACTTTCTATTTGTTGTCAAAGTCACAAAGTTTCTCGCCTTGTTGCGATAACTGTCAAAAAATCCGTCACAAGGCTTAATTGTTGGATGACTGATGGCATAACAGTGGATCGGATGACTTAAACATTCCTCGGCTGACTGATGAAATTTCTGTAAATGTCTCTTTTCCTTTATAAGAGGAATATTACAGAGAAGCATCATTTCATATTCGTAATAATGTTTAACAGAAAGGCCTAGAATTTTTGATGGCTGTTATCAAAACGAAGAGAATGCTTTGAAAAGAAACATAGAGCATTATATTATATGACGCAGGCCTTCATTTAATATGCAAAATTACACTGAGTTATATAAAAACTGTATGTTTGTAATGGAATATTAAGCAATTCATCATATACACATCAAACAAGATCCGTAGATAGGATGATAGTGTATATCTATTGTGGTTTCAGTCCTCTAAAATAACTTTAGGTGTGCATAATACTGAAATCCAAGGAATTAAGCATCGAAAGAAAATGTGTGATTTCGTTAGATTGCTTTTCAAACTAAGTCTGAACAGGTCTTCTGGTATGAGTTGGAGTGCTAGAATCATGAAAAATGACACTCATTGAAGGTAACAACGTATACACCCTAGGAATGCCTGACTGGCTAAAGCGGTCATATAATATTCGTAATTCACTGCTGCTTAACAGTTGAAAGAAGGCAATTTAGATGATACTCTAGGTTAATCAAAATTCCAGAAATACAAATGTCCTGTATTGCAAAAGAATCTGATCGGCGATTCATGGGATCATATAACCTATTTCAGTGCATCATTTAGCCCTTTCCAGATGACACGCCTTGCCGTAGGAGGTAACCTGGGGATGGAGGAGAATTAAAAGGAACTGTCGCACGGGCCGGGGGTCTTGCGTCGTTAAGCCTAACTCTTATAAATAAATTACACAAAAAAAGTTTTCATCTTAATTATATAATTCGTGATAAAATTTTAGATTAATAATTAAGCTATTATACATTTTAAAATTAACATTTTTAATAGTCTTTTTCCTATAATTTACAGAAAAATGTATATAAAGAAGTGCTTACTTTGAGAAATAATTCTCAGAAGCGCTACAAAAATTATTTCGACGTTTTATCTACAAAAACATCAATAAACGTTAAAGATAATAAAAAAATGTACAATAAAGACTATTTACTTGAAGTAACAAAACTTAAAGTGAAGACCCAGTGTGGTAATTCTCGAGGCACAGAGAAACGCAAAGACATGTTTTATTCATCTCTGACAAAATGTCCGCATCCAAATCACTAGAAATTTTCCTTCCAATTTTTTTAGAAAATAAATCACACTCCTCTCCTTAAGTGGCTTGTGGACCATGTGAGTATATTCTTCTGATAAACGACGCTTTCTACAATTGTAAACAGGGGTCACGGCCTTCTGAAAAAAAGGGAAGTAATTGAAATACACCTAAAAGAAACGCAAAGTCAAATTGTACTGACGGCACTGCTTTGAAAAGAAAGAAATAAAAAATACGTAGCAAAAACCAATAAAAGGCATTCAGATAAAATCCATAAACAAGAATGTGCTTCATGTGGAAATTTAAAGAGCAGAGCTCAGTCTATTTACATTACTTTTTCCTTCCTCCTCTACAACAGCTGGTGAGCAAAATACTGAATTAAGACAGACTGTGATCCAACTGAAGGTCAAGATCATAAAACTACTATTCAGTTCAAAAGTAATGGACACAAGGCGCTATCTAGAGATATTTAGAAACCGTTTCAACTTAGAATGCGAATACGCATCGTTCGGCTCCTGAGCTCATTATCCAGTGATGTGTATTTGGTACGTTCGGCCGTGAACGACGATCGGAAGTGATGCGTATACAGTATGTTCGTCCCGAAAGGTTAACCACACCTAATTGTTGTAGCTCCCTTTCAGAAGATAGTTAGCGTTCATATCAGTCAGAAGTTGAATTAGAATTGATTATCTGTCATAGATTTGTTACAAGAGTCCTTCCTTTCTAAAGGTACAACCAAAATTGGACAATTTCAGATGATCTTTTACTTTCTTCCGCAGTCGTGCCTATTGGGTGTAGTTTTCCGTTAAACGCTGTCTTAACTTCCGATAACATAGCTTGAAAGTCATTTTGCGCTCTGAAAGTCTGAAAAATCGGATATCCTGTGAAATGAAAAAAAGAAAGAAAGGAACTCAAAACGTGCTTAGCTTTATTCTTATGCTCCTTTTTTTTGTCTTCAAAATGTGTTCTACTAAAAAGGAAATACTTCAGCGACGACTTGTGGCCTGAAATGAAATCACAAAATAAAAGAAATAGCACGATTTGTTAAATTTGAGTAAGAATCCGCATATTTGATGTAACACTTAATTATTTACAAATATATTTTTTCATTCTTGCTTTTTAGGCACATTCGAATGCATTTGAATTCGCGCAGATTTACTACGATGCATTTGTTCTGCATTTTAATGGATTTTATAAACGTGAAATAAGCCAGAAACTAATTCATCTTTAAAAATTAACAATTTCAGAATTTAAGAGTTATAATTTCATAAATGAGGTTAAAATTTAATTTTATGAACGTCGCACTGGAAGCAACACAAGGGCTATCGGTGACCGACCTCGTAAATTTGAATTTTGGTCAAGTGATGAAGATGACACCTTAGCTGGTACCCCCTCTCCTAACTTCCACACCATGACCATGGGAGGACTTTGGGCCTCGACAGATTTAATATACATCAGCCTCGGCTACACGGCTCAATTCCACGACTCATCGAAGACCACCGGCCGCGAGTCCAGTACCATGACTACTAGGATACTGAGACCATGTGTTAAAAATTTGATATGAAAATCATCTGCATGCTCAAAATATAGAGTAAATGTATAAAAGGGTAGCCTTAAAGTATATAAATTTTAATCACATTTTTATATTGCATCATATATTTTCATTATTGAAAAGCAAATATATTACATAAAATCTAAGTTAAATACTTAAGAATTATGTTAAATTTTTTATGTTACGTATTTAAACACGAATATAAACTATTCCCTGAAATGAGGTGTATTACAGGGTACTTGATAGTAAGCTGGTATTTGAGTTTCAAATGAATGAAATATGTTAGAAATCGTCCTTTTCGATTCTTCGCGATTTGAAATAAAACTTTATAATAATCTCAATTTGATACAAAAAAAAAAAAAAAAAAAAAAAAAAAAATTGGTAAAATCTTTACTGATTTTAAATAATTGGGAAAGGGGGAGAAATATTTTTTTTCGTTATTTTGTATTTGTTATCGGTAGAAAATTTCACTTTTTCTTTGTTTTTCTCTTTACGTACATCATTTCTGTCTAAATAATTACCATCATTTCTGACCTAGTCCCCGCAAATCTGATAATAATCCAATTTATTCTTTCCAATCATTTTTTTCTTCCTTTCTTAGCTATCATGAATTTCTCTTTCGAATGGAATTCAACTTTATTTTAGATTCGAAAGATATCACTTAATAAATACGTTCCTGTTGCATATCGCACTCCAAGTTTAGGAACTAAAAAAGAAACATTTTAGCGGTCTTTCGATTATTTTCTTGGTGTTATTTTTCCTCTTTTATTATTAATTTTTCGTTTTGTCACTTACTTTGATTTTCTCTGAGATTTATGATTATTTTTATGCGAATTGTTTCGTCAGTTTACTCTGTCCCCCCCCCCCCCTTATTTGACTTATTTGAATTTATAGCAATATATCGATACGTAAGAAACAGTACTTGCCGTTTCTTCCCACCCCAGCGCTATTCTCTTCTGGGAAATTGGAGTCCTTTTTGAATGAAATATTGATTGGGTAAAGAGAGATCCATAAATTGTTCATCCAAAAAGCGCAATGTGTAAGATAAACAAGATATCAGGATCGAATGCTATAATAGAACACAGAAATATACTTGGTTGTCTTTTTTTATTATATTAGCTGGTTTAATTTAATCAAAATTTCAATTCAGTTGCAAGAAAGAGCTAGAAAAATATATTTTAAGTATTTCAGAAATTTTAGAACTAGTGAATGCCTTCTGTATCGTCCATCAATTGAATGTATATCAAGATCGAGAAGTGACACCAAACACTTGAGACAAGCACTTTGAAATATTTCATTAATTTGAATAAAAATCCATTAATTTTTTTAAGTATGTTTCTTCATATGGGAAGCATAAGCAACTTTACGAACTGCTGAAAATTTCTGAAAATATGTATTTTTTTATATAGCTAAAACGAAAAATTTAAGTACGGTTTCAAATTAATACTGTGATCGCGGAAGCTTAGTGATTATAGTCGTGGACTCGTGAGGCTGGCGGTTTTCGTGCTCGAGTCTTGATTCCACTGAAGATCCGACGTATAGCCATAGCTGATGCATGCTAAATCTCTCGATGATTAAAATGCTCTCGTAGGCGTAGTGTGTAGTTGGTTGAGAAAGGGAGGTGCTAGTTGAAGTGTCGTCTTCGTTGCTTGACCGAAGTGCAAAATTACAAGGTCTGTCCTCAATAGTCCCATGCTCTTCTACTGCGACGTTAATAAAGTCACTCTCAATTTAATTAAAACATTATTATTTTCTTAATATTTAACGGAATTGTTTCAATCGTATGAAATTAAATTCAAAATATATTTTAAGCCAATAAACCCTCATTTAATTTTTTTGAAAGTTTCAAATAAAATTACGAATCTCTATATTATAAGTAGTATTAATCTAATATATCTAGCTAAAAAGGCTTTGAATTTAATTTTTTAGTCCTTTTGAATTGAAAAGAGAGACAAAAACTATAATAATTTTAAAAGCCCCCCTCTCTTTCTTGCATTTCATGCTTCATTACTATTCTCTTTCAAAATATATTTTTTTTATTTCTTTCTTTGTTAATTGATTTATTATACTTCTTTTCATTATAATAAAGTAAATATTTTTTTCATTTCTGTCACTTTGCATCACTTTTGAAATCATACTAAAAACACTTCGCGCTATACTGTTTAATCAATTTCTCATTTCTTCCTCAAACAAGTTCATTCTAAGGAAAGAAGGGAAAAAAATCTGTGATTCCATATTAGAAATTTTTTTTTTTCAAGTATATCGAAATAATTTATTCTATAATAAATTTTTAAAGTAAATATTTGCAAAAATTGAGTTCTAAATCGCACTTTTTGACATGATTACTGTGGCCACAGTACCCTAGGTGTCGAAAACTCGCGAGCGGCATTTTTCGTTGTGTCGTAGGCTCGAGCTTTGATGCCACTAAAGACCCGCCGTGTATCTTGGGCTGATGCAGGTTAAATTTGTTAAGATCATATGTTCTCCCGTTGGCATGGTGGTGAAGTTTGGAGAAGAAGGTCCTATCTCAGGTGTCGTCTTTGTCACTTGATCGATGTTCAAAATTTTGAGGTCCTTCGCGAATTGTCCTAGTGTTACGCTTAATCTTAACCTATTTCTAGACTCAGCGAGTATGGTTGCAAAGGTATTAAATTAAAATCAAAGAATTAAAATATCTTACGCAATCTGCTGTAGCCCTATTGATCTCTCGCACTTATTTAAAGTGTAATTTTTTTCCTGGCTTCTTAGAAAGGAAGCTGATAAACAAAAACCAAATGATGCAGGTGTTTTCAGTTCTTACATATTTTCATTAACTTAAGCGACTGAATTTGATTTGTTGGAAGAAATAAAATTAATAGAGCAGAATGAAATTATGCAAAATGACATGATAAAAAAGCCAAACCTTATACAAACTTATACATATTTAATTCTCAAAAAATATTTCTTTGCAGCATTTTTTTCTGCATCTTCAATAAATTATATTAAAAAAACGTAAGTAATTTTGAGCATTTTTATTCTTAAAGCATGAAAGACAGGTGAACTAATTTAAGGGAACGTTTAATCATACTCTCTGGAATATCTTTTAAAATTTCATTAAGGTTTCAATGCTTCCATTTTAAAAGCAAGCAGAATTATTTTTACAATGCGATGATTAAATCCTAGAGTGAGAAAAAAATTATTAAAAATCAAGCACTAAAACTTTTAAAGAATTCTTTAAATCAGCAGAATGGTTAATAAAGTATACAATAAAGTAATGATTAAATATTTCTTTTAATCTGCAATTTGATGATTGAAAGTATGTCATTTTCTCCAATGTTGAACACGATCAAAATTTATTTAAGTATGTTGGAAAGAATGGTATCATATTTGTACTTTTGAGAAGAAGAGCGCTTTCAAAATAAGCGTTTCATAATATAAATGTTATTTGAAACAATCTAGCAGTTTTATATTTTAAAATAAGATACACAGATACATAGTTTGTTTTTCCTAATAATTAACGAATTTAATGAAATTAGATTGATTGATATTATATATAATGGGATTATATTTCGAAGCATAAGAAAGTTCAGGAACTAATTATAAATCACCAAAATGTTGCATCATAATCAAAACCTTTGTTCCAAAACTAAAATTATCATATAATTAGTTTGTAGTTTTATCCTTACATCACATTGAACTTTATGGATTATTATTTAAAAGTTTTTGTATTGATGCTATAAATGAAAGACTTTTGGTTTAACAGGGTGAAATGGTTACAGTATTGATAGGAGGTTTTGTAGCGTTTCAGTTTTATCCGGTCCCTTCCAGATGCATGACACATAGTTCGTCCAAAGTCAACTAATCAGCAAGAGGAGTAATTACGTATTTCACCTACTCACGATGTCATCCAATCGCCGCAAGGGGCAAATCATGACGTGTTGTCTGAAAGGAGAGATCGGTAAGCGGATAGACAGAATATGACTTTCGGCGACAAACCACGGTGCGTGCTGAAGTTGGAATAAAACTTTTTTTTCAAATCACTAATAATTCTTCTTTAATAGTAAGATGGAAGATATCTATTCTCCTTTCTAGCCATTGCCGCATCATCTTCTTCAATGGTGACCTGTAA